>JAOTQE010020981.1:0-10659 GCA_025631205.1 Nesometra sesokonis | reverse complement strand
CGAGCAGAGGAATTTCCAATGTTGATTTCTCTGACTGAGACTAATGATATACAGTATTTGAAAAGATAAAAATTGTGTCACAACTAACCCCCTTGTCACAAGTTGTCACAGTTCAGCCAACCCCCTCCCCCCTTGAGTGTGACATCATTTATGGATGGCCCCTAATCATTCACCTTTTGTTCGCGTGAATAAATTTGGCTAGTGGAAAACGACCTTCAGAATCCAGACCTTGATTTGGATTGTGAACTGCAACTGCTTCTCCAACTGCTCAAACTACTCACACATTCAAGGAGAGTGCTATTCGGCTTTCCTCTCACATAATTTTGCCAGTGAATTAAGTTCACTCCTCCTCTTATCAATTAGTAACAGCCATTAATTAGCTTCTTTAATAATCTTTGTAGACTGTTAATATTCTCGAACAGCGGCTAACCATGACGGAAGATAAATTACGAGAGGTACTGGACAATCAACAAAAGATAACGTTACAAGTACGACCAACGGAATGACCTTCTTAATGTTCAATATCACAGTTAGAATACGGATCAAGAGGAGGTGCTAGGTATTTTTAAATTATTTCGTGTCGCATCCAACAGCGGGTTTTTTCGCAATTAATTACAGGATGAGAACTATGTCATGCTTTATAAATTAAGTCTCAATATGTGGTTTAGGAAGCGGCACTCTCTATTAGATCGTTTAAAAGAACCTGGTTGTGGCCATGTTTGAACCCAGGAGCTCAGAATTTGAAGGCATGTTATCCATCAAGTAAGAAAGTATAATGCATACTCCAAGCAATGAGATGCATGCCATTGTGACAAGATTCAATATTATCTATCAAGGTACATAGCCTAACCAGTACAATGGATTAGTCCAGATTTGTTGAAAAGTTGGATATTTTGTAATATTGAATGCCTTTAAGGGGGATACCGAAAAATATTGTTTGAGCTGTGGCAAAATATTGAACGAGTCGAAGACGAGTTCAATATTTTGCCACATCGAGAACAATATAGTTTGGAATCTCCAAAAATAGATATTCAGTATTATAATTGTTATCCAATATACCTTACTTGTAAGTACTGATTTGTCGGGGCTTGGCCTAGTCCTAAACCTAGCCTAAGGCCTAGGCCTGCTGCGCCGGCGACCAAGGTTAGTCCTTAGCTAGCCTATGTCTTCAAAATTAAAGTCCGTTCTTCTCTCGCAGAAAACATTAACAGCAACTCTTGTATGGTTCTTTATTAATTAGTTTTTCTTCATAATCAACAATAGGTAGTCAATTGTGCAAAATGCCAAGTTTTAACAGGTAGTTAAGCCTAGCTACCTCTTTTTGTGCGCCCGCACAACGAGAGGCAAAAACAATTCTCTCGCTTGGCGAAGTGACGTCATCGGCTAATATTGCACTACGCACAGGTGGATATAGCTTGTCTCACAGGTCTTACGATCTGGTGTATTCAAGGTGCTATTGACATCCCATACTAACTTATTTTAGTTTAGCCGTCGTAAGGCCTGTTAAAACGATTCAAGCGTGACGATTCACAAAAATGACGTATTTTCTCCCTCCGTATTTGCCATAGCATTTCGAAATGTTTACCTACCTACGGTCGACCAACCAAAATGCTTCCATTTCGAGTGAACGATCTATCCATTTGAGACTACCAAACAACAAATTATACTTGATAAGTATTTTCACGAATGTAATTCTGTCATATTCTAATAAAAAAAAATCAGTTATTGTTTCTTGTGCAGTTGCAATCGTCCATCACGTCGTCGAGGCCTAGGAATTCTTTTCTCTATGGGTAGGCCCAAATCCATCCGCGTACGAAGGCCTTCGGCGGTAACGCCAAACTTTGATTAAAGAAAGGGATGCAATGGTATCACGTGATTTTCGAATTCAATCAAGTGTGACGATTTACTCCCGTTATTCGGGCGTGAATCGTCACGCATGAACTGTTTGGATAGGCCTTACGGCTAAACTAAAATAAGTGAGTATGAGACGTCTATAGTGCCTTAAACAGATCTAGCAAAAAAAAGTGAATAAACCAGACTGTAAGGCCTGTGAGACAGGCTAAGGTGGATACTACATAGTATTGAACTAGTCAAAACGGCAGAATTGAATAATAATGAAGTTTATTATACCCTCTATGTACTATTATTATTATAATTATTCAGGTGTGGTGATTTTAGTCCCAGTATAAATAGTAAGCGTAAAACCACCTCCTTATTTTGCAATTCACCAGTTTATTTAAGTGGAGAATTTCAATTTGGTATCGATGCCATCAAGCGAAAGTAATTGCACCAAAAATACAATAAACAACATTATACAAGATGGAATTAACATATTTACATTGTGGTTACAAGTTTTATATCAGAGGGGAGGGCAGAAAGGGGGTAAATATTTAAATTATAATTAATTAAATTATAATACAATAAAGGAGAGTGGGGAAGGCTAGAATGGACAAAACGGGAAATCTTAGCATGGAAATGAACTTGAGATAATTGTCGGTCATTGCGAAGGGACATAGTCATTGTTCTAATAGAAGAAAGAAAGGAATCAAGAGGTTGATATCGTGATATTGGAAAACTTTACAAATAAATTTAAACACCCCCTTATATTAGGTGCGCCTGGTCCAAATTTACTATAAAAACCCAAAGTACGGTCAAAGTAGGGTACTAGAGTACCAAATTGGGGAAAATGACCTTTTGTTTTTCTCGTCAGAAGTAAATTGGCAACCAAGCCCACCCGGAGGGGTAAAGTGCCCCCCCCCCCCTTTCCCACTTTCAGTTGATCCCTGATCCGCCCCTGTTTACAAATAAGTTTTGTGACTAGATGTTGGATCCATGTAGATCAGAGGATTCTTATTACCATTTCCTAAGGTGAATGACAAATGTCTTCATTTGATTTAGCCTAGATTAAACATTGCAACAATCAGTCTCACCACTAAGAAGGGATTCAATCCTCCCACATACATAAAAATTATCAACAATTATAAAGTTTAAACACATTGTTTGAACTGAATGTTGTAAATTTCCGACATTTTATGTGTAATACAAACTATGGAGACGCCGTCACCTATAGGTCATTTTGACAGCCTGTGCGGGATAATCACTTCTTAATCACTTTATGAATCTCTGTGGGTTTTATATGTGGGTGTCCTTAAGTAGTAAGCATTAAGTATGTATTTTTAAGAAATTATCTCTGCATGGTCTCTGTATGCCTATCTTGCAAACACAGTGCATACTGTGTAGAGAATACCCTGGTTAACATGTGTGCAGACAACCATCTACAACACTACTAACTTAGCAATGTGGACATATCAAGAAGTCATCTAGGCCCAGCCAAAAAGAGTTCAATAAATCTTACCTGTTTTTTTACTTGAAAATAAATCTAAATAGGTATCCAATAACTAACCGTGTTTATTATTTTAGAAATAATAAACTGATAAATTTCCAAAGACTTTTTATTTGGGGTAGATTTTGGATGGAATGGCTCTTTAACCAGACTAGGCATTATCAGGTACAAACATCACTTTATTAAGGTCCTGATGACCCACATACCCATCTTACTATGAATCTTGACTTATTTTGGAGATTTTTTATACAGTTGAACCTCCCTGTGCGGACACCTCCCGTAAGCGGACACCTCCCATAACGGAGACTAATTCAAAGTTTGTTCTTCCTATCTAATCAATGCATTTGGTACCTCTCGTAAGCGGACACCTCCCGTAAGCGGACGCAGACACTTTTTATCTTAAAATTTAGATTTTTTGCATGTTAATTTACCACCCATAAGTGGACATCCTGGATGGCTGAAAATCATATTACTGAACCAATCTTAAAAATAAAAAAACCATATAAAATATAATATAAAATGCAGTGTCTAGAAATTTAAGAGGCAATTTCTGTTGAGAATTCCGTGAAATATGAGACATAAAGACGTATACATAATTTTACAAATTTGGCCCTCTATCGGCCGAATTCTCGTAAGCGGAGCAGCCCTCCCATAAGCGGACATTTTTCCCGTAAAATGTCTTAAAATTTAGATTTTTTGCATGTTAATTTACCTCCCATAAGTGGACATCCTGGATGGCTGAAAATCATAGTACTGAACCAATCTCAAAAATAAAAAACCATATATAACATAGTATAAAATGCAGTGTCTAGAAATTTAAGAGGCAATTTCGGTTGAGAATTCCGTGAAATATGAGACATAAAGACGTATACATAATTTTACAAGTTTGGCCCTCTATCGGCCAAATTCTCGTAAGCGGACACTTCCCATAAGGGGAAGTTTTTCCGGACCCGAGGGTGTCTGCTTACGGGAGGTTCAACTGTAGTCGACATGATTTGATCTGAAGAGACGACAATCAATGTTGTTCAATGTGCTTTATTATTAGATGCTTATTTTAGTGTATATTTTACTATCCAACTCAGGCGCGGATCCAGGCGGGGGTGCCCAACGGACCCGGTCCCCCTCCCTGCCCTCCTTCTGGAACCAAAAAATACATTTTTTGCACGATTTTGGGCCGCTAAAAGTGCACCAGAGGGCATCTGTAGAGAAAAAGAAAAAAAAGAAAAAAGCCCAGGACCCACGCCTATTGCTATCATTTTCCTGTTAAAATCTCCAATCTGGGCTTGTCCAACTTGACATCGGCCCCCTCTTGTCCAACTTGACATCGGGCCCCCTCTTGTCCAACTTGACATCGGGCCCCCTCTTCTAGCTTCACTGGATCCCCCTGTAACTTCCTCTTTTTGGTTGCCACATTTGTGAGGCTCACACAATATGTGTCTTCTGGTTGGAAAATCAAAAATTGAGGTATTGGTATTGAGAAAATCTCCCACTAAGTATTCTAAAAATAAACAATTAAAAGACATGCCAATCACAGGAAATTGGCATGAAGTATAATAAAGTTGCAATATACTTTTTTAATTGATATCTTGTCTATAGATTTTTGACATATTTATATGTATAAAGTAGTTTACTTCATATCAAGTATCATCATTTGTCTGTTATGTGTGGTTACTTGTGGTATTCCTAAAGCATTGCAATAACCAAAACCATTAAACATACACCTACTACACAAAATGTGTAGTCTCTCTAAGTGTTGTTTAAGTGAGTAATGAAACTTATTTATTAAATCAAATTAACCCAATTGTTTCCACTTATTAAGAGATAACTTTAATGGGTTTTAATTGGTATCCTGCATATAGACGTTACTACTGGGTAATAATTAGTCACTAAAAGCAAGTGCCATCATTTGTCTGGTTTTTCTTTTGTGGTAATATTTCTAAATCATTTCATTTGTCATCAAAACCATTAAACTTACATCACTTAATACATTTTTCCTTATAATTTTAATTGGTAATTGTTTATAGATATTGTGAAATTTTCACTAATGCCAAGTGTCATCTGTTTTTTCTTTTGTGTTAATATTTATAAATCATTTCAATTGCCATCCAAACCATTACATGTATACTAACTACACTTAATACATATCTAAGTGTTCTTTTTATGAGTAATACATACCATATTTATTAAACTAAATTTACCCAATGATTCCCCCTATAAAATTTAAATTGATATCTTGGAGATTGGTATCTCTGTGTAAATTGTCAGTGTAGGCAAGTGCCACCATTTATCTGCATGTGTTTTGTGGTACAGTAGAACCCCTGTTTAATGACCCAGATAAATAATAAATATCATCAGTTTTATATAGACCTTGTATAAAAATTAATGTCATAAATACTTGTATTTTTAATGCATTTATTCTGCATACTTTTATAAACTTCTCTCCTTTAATTAACATGCATACTTTTCTATTTTGTTGCTTTAGTGTAAGGACTAAATTTAAAATAACCCTATATTTTGCTGACCTCAGTGCCAGATTTAATGGGTTGACAGTCCCCCCCCCCCCCCCCAAAAAAAAATGTACAAGAAAAAAAAAAGAAATTTGACTTAATTATTAATTCATATTAAACACATCAATCTGCCATGAAAAATAAATTATTTTCCTTAGACACGTTCACCCTAAGCAAGTTTGACTGTATTTGAGTTCTTGTATCTCTATGAGATACAGCCCTCTACCATCCTCCTAAATGAAATTTTAATTCATTAAGTTCCAAAACTCGGCTTGTTGTCGACCAATCTTTTATTTTTTTTTACAAGTTTCCACATGTTTATTTCCTTCTAAAAATCTTTTCTATTGTTGAGCATTAGTTTACCGAGATGGTAAAATATTTTACTTGTAATCTGCAATAATATTTATGCACAGGTTCAAGTTACGTTCTGGACTATAGCATTTTTTTACAAGTTTCGACTATTCATTATTTCCTTCTAAAACTGTTGTATTATCAAGCATTAGTTGGCTGAGCAGGTAAGACGTTTGATTTGTAACGCTAAATGAAATTTACTCACAGGTTCAATTCCTCTTCAGGACGACTAATACAAGCAAAATGTTTTAAAACAATCAAGTACCTTCTAACTTTTTCAACCATCACCAAAAAGATCCATTAATTTACTTAATTAAAAATTGTTGTGCTAATTATTAGCACAACAAAAACATAAAAAAATGGGCAGTCTGTATAATATTGATCTTTTAGTGTAAAAGCGTAAAACTTAATTTTTATTTTTCGAGTTATTTAATTTTTATTTTCTTTAATATGAGCAAGCAAATTTCAAAATTTAATTTTGTTTATTTTTTGGTCTTTTTGAAGTGCCAATAGATTTTAATGTTGTTGAATAATGCAATTTAAAATAACTTGGTGATCCTACTCTAGTTTACTTATTTTTGTCAAATTGAGAAAGATTATTTTTATCAGGGAGAATTATTACTAAGGAAACACTAAAAATGTATAATTTATGATGTCTTTAATGTTTATCTATGCTGAAAACCCTTCTTTATGAGATATCTATAACCAATTGACTATACAACTAATAGTACTTTATTCTGCAGTTTTGTTTTTGTTATAATTTTGATAATTACTGATTATATTTCTAAAATAATATATGTCTCCCCATCTTCCTGGAGTATGACCATGCAATTTTGTGAAAATATTCAAGTATTAGTTTGCAAATGTTATTTTATTAATCAGTTTTTTCGCAAATGTCTACCCATGCGAGACATCCACGTACATGCACAGACAGACAGACACCCACATACACCCACACCTGAACACACAAACACCTTCCCACATCATTCATCATAAAACACCATTCAATAATATAGTTGTATTTACTACTTCATGATTTACTACTTAGGCTTTGAACATCTTTCCGTATGTTATTAACCCTTAACATTTAGTTGGAAGCTGCCTACCTCCCCAGACGTATTCCGCCTGTTCTCAACACAGATTAAATTTGTCTGAATTGTATCGTAGAACTTAGAATTAAGTTCTATTCTTAAGGGAACAATTTTTAGCAATTGAGTGAGATATACAACCCACAACATCCTCAATAATAGACAGATTTTGATGTCATGATGAAGTGTTGACCAACAAAACTAATATTGCTTAAGGCTAAATTCGGACTCTTGACTTAAAAGCACATTTCATCCAAAATCACACAAAATTCATAAAAAAAATAAATTTCTTTAAAAATATACCTGTATCCAAGGAGGTATAAATGCTTTCTTGCTGTAAAATTGTTAGTTATCTGCATACTTTTTCAATTTTATTCTTAAGTACAAAGAAGCTAAAAGTTGTAGAAATCTTTTATGCTAGACTTACACCATTTTCTGATAATTCCTTGTTGCTAAGTTGGTATGTTGTAGATGGTTTCCGAGTGGACATCACCCAAGCTATGCTCTCCACGTGAAGCGCCATTTTTGCATGTGGCATGCACGCCCCACATTAGATCGTTCTTGGCTCTCACAGTCCTGGTTCCGCCCCTGTTAAAGTCATTCAAGTGTGCGGAGTGTTAACTCATTACTATTACTCTCAAGACATGGCATTATCAGCGGTTTACATTAATCCTAATCACATTTAAATTATACAATAATGTCTTTGTGTTTATAAAAATGTCTTATTGTTATTTTAAAGATTGTCAATTAAAAGTGGCCAGAAGTTCATCAAAATTAATTTTCAAATTAATACTTGATGGTTTTATATTAAAATAAGCTAGAAATGTTAAAAAAAAACCTTATGAATACATATTTAAAATTTGTTAAATTATATTACCTTTTTTATTTTGTTTTGTTCTGTTATATTTATATTTTATTTTGAATTATATTTTGTTGAATTATATGTTTTTTAGTGAAGTATTATAATAATTATAAAGGTTTGCAGCTTTTTCAAGTTATGTTCTTTAATTCTTGGCTGTCATTTGTAATTATTGTTTGAATATGCTTATTTCCATGTTTAAGTTTTTTTAACTTATATTTTCTTTAAACTTGCTTTGTTTTCTTTCCTACATTCCAGAAACACTGCCCACCAATTTATATTCCTACTATGCAAAATGTTAATTTGTAAATAAAATGTTAAATACATGTAAATATAATTTTGATTCATATTTTTGTAGTTTAACCCTATATGTTTTACATTTATATGGAATAACTGTACCAATCAATGTGGTACTGTTGTGTTTTTTTGTATAAAATGCAGCTTAAGATACCCAGGACTAAGTATTTTTTTAAAAAATAAAGTTAAATAGGAGGTATTATCTTAAAGCGTACTTCTTCTGTATTAAGTAATTAAATCAGACAAACATAAAGTGTGCACAAAGACATGTTCCTAAAGAAATTTATAACAACTATTGTTTTGTTTTTATTTACAATGTAACAGGTATATAACTCTTGTTCTTATTCCAGTGAAAAGTACAATACAAATTAAAATTAAACTGCTAAAATGAATATCTTATTGGTATGCAGTACAACTTATTAATCAGTATAATACATTTAATACAACAATTTAATAATTTTTAAATTAACATAATTATTGTTTTATGAATAAAAAATATACTGTAATGGAATGAAAATATCTGTACAGTACAAACTTTGCTTTTGTTGTTAGAGCGTCCTCTATAGTTTACTTATAAGTTGCTAATTTGTAAGAATGTTGCGGTTGTATCAGCTGCTGATGTCGTACGTTTTCTGGTTCTCTACCGAAACTGCAAGTTGTGGTACAACACCTGCGAGGTTGTGGTTTTAAACATCGCCTCATCGTAATGTGCAATTTATATGGAATTTTGTTTGTTTATGATTCAAGAAACCACATATTTGCAGTAACATGACGAAGAAATGCCCCAGATTGGTTCACCCCCATTGTGAATTTTGTTTGAACCTTTTCATGTACAGTATTTACAATGTGTTTATGTATAAAATGTACATTGAATAAACAAATGTTATCTCAAAGTTTCTTCCGTGTCTTTTAAAAAGTAGCAACAAAAATATCACGTGACGTAGTCCTACCGAAAACTTGGAAATGAGTCAAATTGGCTTTAACCAGGGCTATATCGAAAATAAGCCTCTCTGAAGTTTACAACAAAAATATCGAAAGAATGGTATAGGCCTTACTGTAGTATTCTTTTCGCGTTATTATTATACCTCAATTGTATTACGGGCTGTTTTTTGATATAGTAGTTTGGCTTTAATACGGGTTTAACATACGCATCCTTTTAGGCCTAAATGCTTGTTTATACTATGACGATCAATGATCTGAAGACATCCCCCTCCCCCGCCAACTCCTTCACGAGGTCCACCTAAACTGGGAAAATTTGATATACATTTGTACGTGTCCTCTATCTATAAGATCTGTTGTATTTTAAAGAACGTAACACATTGATTAAAATACTCGCATAATATACCATGGCATTTACAGAGAAAAAAAAATTGCTAATGCGTGAGAAAAATGATTTATGCGTGAGACATCCGAAATAACCCCCAATGCGTAAGACTCGCGTATAATGCGTGAGACTTGGCAGGTATACCAATTAATTATTTTATGTATTTTACTTTGTATAAATTTTTTTGAATAAGCCGTTTCAAATGTATTTACATGTACATTCGTAATAGGATAATTTAGTAGAATAATCTAGTGTAATAGGTTGCAATTGTTATAATCAAACCACAGTATTAATTGAGCAGTGGGCGTTCTACGTACAACCTACACGATTAGGCCTACACGTGTTCATCCGATCACGGAGTTGTTAAAACTCCCAGATCCGATATAATACTGACAATTAGTGCTTTATAATGTACCGGTATTCCAGTCATTGTTTTCGTTTAAATTCGTGCAAGCATCTCTGTACTTCACTTGGCCCGGGTCTTTATTACATTTAATATGTAATTTAACAACAGTTCCCCCTAGCATAGTGGTGCCCAAGCATCTGAAGGCATCACTCTGTCGGTCTTAGTCCTCATTACATTAGACTTATGTAATTTGACCACACTACCTTATGTTTTAGAGGCATCCAAGAATCTGTATAGGCTAATTCACTCGTCGGTCGGCAGGTCTGTCGACAGGGTCGGTTCAAACCACGTTTTGCCATGAACCTGCCTTAGAGGTACTGTGGTTTAGCAAGCTATTCCAAGATTTGATTTTTAAGTATCAGTCACTTCATCATTAATGTCTGCCTGTACAAGGGCGTCGATTTGAGTTGAAAATTGGGGGACAAATACAAGAAGTTCAGTGGTAGAGCCAGGATTTGGCCGACGGGGGCAGGTAGAGAGTCAA
>JAOTQE010020970.1:0-10659 GCA_025631205.1 Nesometra sesokonis | reverse complement strand
TCTTTACGAATTTTTTGAACATTTCAAAAATTTCGCAAATCCTCGGTAGACTTTTGCGAATATGAAGATGCCATTACCAACAATTACGAATGCTCACGAAAGTCTTAACGACTTCTTTGCAACTACATTGCAATTTATTGCGAATTAAATTCGTAAATAGTCGCAATCAAAATCGTCAAAGTGTGCATGACTGGGGCTTACAAGTCCCAATTTACAAAATTTTTTAATGTTCGAGCGCCCTCACTTTTCGACTCACTCGTAAAGTAAGATGCATTACCGTACTAATTAATCAGATGGTACATCTAAAGCTCCTCATCGAAGGTAAAATTGCAAATAGGTAATAGAGAGTTTTCGCAACTTTACAAACTTCGATCACGTAAACGAACATGTCATAATTAATGTGTGACGTTTAAATTGGACACCATTGGATATCTGTCAGAGGGTGATCAGTATTTCACGACGATAATCAACTAGACATATTGATAAGTAAAACATTCGATATATTTTCAAACATCTATTTAATAATTTAAAATGGAAAGTGTGACGTATGTCTTTCCTTTATCGTATCTTGTAAAGTTGCGAAATTTCACTGTTTTATCGCGTTTGGGCCGAGAAAAGATCCAGCCTGACTAAACTAGGAAAATGAAGCGCATCTAACGTAACAGATTGCCACAGAAGGCTAATTACAATTTTCAAGAAAATAATAAGTAAAACACAATTAGGCCTAAGAGTTAAATAAAATTAAGAAATTACCAATTAATTTTAAATTTAAATGTCTATAACCAAAAAATGGTAAGACATGTCTAAACTGAGGCCTAAGACAACTAAATATCGGGCTCCGTATCCAATCACTGATAACAGACGCCTATAGTAATTTATGTGATTAATTTAATAAAACTTTAAAATATCCTGTAAATTAATTCCTATACAACAATTAAAATGTAATTACAGTGAAGCTCTTTATTTTTGCGACCATTAATTTTCACAATTTTTGAGAGAAAATTTTGCAAAATATTAAGTAGTCGCGAACATCACAAAACTGTTGCATTTTTTTTATTTTTGAAGTGCATGTAAAATATATTCTGTTATAACTGGTACTTTTTTCTTCATTATTTATGGCGCATAAATTGTACTTCGAAAGTTGCTGCCATGTTGTCATTGAAATCAGTGGCGGCGCTACGGGAGGCTGGGGGGGGGGCTACAGCCTCCCCCCTGTCGGAGAACCTTCCCTCCCCCGTTGGGGAGAAAATTCGTCGGGGGCTTTGTAGGGTAATGCCAAGCCCCGACACCAAAACGAGCTAAAAAAGCACGCAAAACACGCCAAATAACCCGTGCCCCCCGTCGGAGGCATTGCCCTGCTGTCGGGGAATTCCTGGCGCCACCACTGCTTTAAATGTGGTACAAAATTTAAGATTTGTTTATGGTTGAATTGGAAAGGTAAACAAATAAAAGAGGATGTTTGCATAATCACGAAAATTGGGCTATTGCAATTCTGTGCAATTAAAGTTTCGAAAATCATTTTAAATTTTATAAAAACGCGAAAATAAAAAGGGGTGATAATTTGTGTTTTACCGTCTTAATATCACTTGGATTAAACTGAACACAATGTGATAAAATCACTATCAATGGTACCACTGTACTTAACTGTGATGACGAAAAAAACTTCCACCGAGTAGGAAATTCAATATTGTAGATGATTTCTTCGAAAGTGGCGGCGATGATAACTAGATGCACGAATTGTTTGGAATAGAAAAATGATACCGAACGCGATAATGGCAAATACTGTAATGAATCGATTAATGTATGATGTTGAATTAGCATGGGCCTGGATTGGGTCGGAACTTTGAAAATATAGGTTAATGGTGAAGCGATTAAATGACCTTTATCTGTATGAAATTCATATATAATCAACGATTATTAACTAATCAATAGCTAATGTTTCCTTAACGTTTTTGATGTTTTAAAATGCATTATTTTTTAGGGTTGCTTCCATGCTTGCGACGACCCGTATGATTATAATGACTGTCTCCCAGGCGATGCATAGGCAACATTTATGTAGAAGTAGCAGCGTCATAAACAAGTTGGCTAGGAGAAATACCAATAATGTAGATCACGAAAATTGTACAATCAGTACAAAAGGATATCCCAAAATTTAAGTATGGGAATTTAAGAAGTAACAAGTACCTAACAAAAAAATGGTGATGATGATGATGATGATGATGATGATGATGATGATGGTGATGATGACGACTGGCGACGTTGATGATGATGACGACCGGTGACGATGATGATGATCATGACAATGATTAATATGATGATGATGATGATGATGATGATGATGATGTTGATGATGATGATGATGATGATGATGATGATGGTCATGATGTTACACCATGATCATATATATCACTTCTATATGCTGTATAGGTATCATCAAATGTTTTTGTCAAATAAATTTGACAGTCTGGATTGAGCTTTAACTTGATTTTACCCTGTGCTCTGCAATCGACTACATTGTCCTTGTCTTCCTCCTTAGCCTCCAATGACCAACAGTGGAAGGTTGAATCGCCAAAGTCATGCCAACAATACGCTCTCTATAGTTAACGAAAACAGAGAAATTGATTATAATAATATGCGGTATAGCTTGGAAACAATGATGATTATTACGGTTATTTATGTATCGAAAATGGCGTATAAAAATGAAAGAGGAATCATAGAGTTTATACACTACTTGAACAATCGCCACAAAAATTGGTAAAATTGAAGGTGTTTTTTAGCCTAGAACAATAATTATAATAAATAAAAGGGGTTTTTAACAACAATTATTTTACCTACTTAAATAATCACATAGTTATATTTGGGATTATCCATCATTTAAAAGGTACTATGGACTAGTTCATCAGCGGAACTTATCTCGATATTATTCTTAATATTAATGGCAAGGAGAATTCCATCACTTAGTCTTCTAAATTTAAAAACAATAGAACTGGTACAAAATGTGTTAAGGATCTAGTTTATGGTGAAACCATTACAAAGAATCATTCAAGAGCTTTAATCCAAATACTAATCAATCTATCTGAATGTTTCTTTCTACGAAGATTTCCAAGTAAATATTCGAAATTTATGATTCTTTTTAAAGACCTGGAATAGGGTGTAGAATATTTCTAATCATCTTAGGAGAGGATAGTTAACAAGTACCAAACGCTCTTTGGTGGTAATCTCGAAAGTTAGTGCAGTACAAACCATAGAACAGCACTAGTTTGATACTCTCCATAAACCTGCCTCCTCGGCGGACTAGATTCAGATTGCTATAGTTCAGAGTTTATGTCTGGATTAAAGTCTTTATTTATTTTTTGTTTATTACGTGTCAACTCCAACTACAAGTTTACTCGCCACTTACAGGATGAGAACTACGCCATGCTTTCTAAACCAAGTCTCATCATAAGGCTTGGGGAGTGGCGTTGTTAAGTCGTGGGAACCAACCTAGCCTTCAGCCAGGTGAACCCAGGACCTAGGGATTAGAAGGCAAGCATGCTAACCACCAAGCTATAGCGCCAGTCAATCACCTGTTTGATTGCCTTGCTTTGAGAATAGCATTTCTTAGTCTTGTTTTAAATCAGAATTTAGTTCTGGACTATTAAAATTAGTTCCCTTTCGAGAATACCAGCATTAGTGACTTCTGGATTATTGAGTTGAGTGGGTTTTGGCTCTGACGATGCCTGGCGTGTGAGAGCACCCACGTTCGAACCCCGATACAAAAATGAATACTTTATGCATTATAGTTTATTATTTTCATACCTATACTGTGCAGGCCCTATTATGTTTATGGTATATTTTTAGAAAAACAACTTCATAAACAATATATGCTTATGACATTTTTTGAGGGCTCTTATCGGATTACAGAAGACGCGTTCTCGTTTTTTTAAGGGAAAAGTATGCTTGGAAGATTAATTTATATACAGGAGAATGTGTGCTGAGATATACATTCTTTGAGTGTGCTCTAATTATTTTTATTTATATTTGTTGTAAAACTTTAAAAAAAAAACCAGAATTTACATTTTAGTAAATTAATAAAGTATTTTAAATAATTTTTAGGTGAAGCTCACACTCGTTTGTCTAATCTGGTAATAGATTAAGGATGTTATTTCAATCCAAAATAACAAAATTCGATTTTGAATATGTTGATAATTTTAAAGAAATATACGGTAAGTTATGACACTGACATTAAATAGACTTAGGCCTATATACCCCTAAAATTGCAAGGTTATATGCTAAAAACAGCCAAAAACATAAAAAAGGCTGGAAGCCAATTCAATTTTAATCGTTCTTCTGTGAAAAAAACCTAATTAAACATATTTTTAAACACAGTACTAATTTCTAATCTCAAGTTGGTGGTGGTAATTGTATCAACCAATTATTTTCAAAATTAATATCGATGCTTTTTTTGTTAAATTTCAAGTGGCAGTACATCTTTAATTAAATAAAAATAATAATTATTATTCAATTCTGCCGTTTTTACCGGTTCAATACTATGTAGTATCCACGTGTGCGTAGTACAATATTAGCCGATGACGTCACTTCACCACGCGAGAGAATTGTTTTTACTGTAACGTGTAACGAACGCATAACTTAACAACAGGTAGCTAGGCTTAACTACCTTTTAAAACTTGACGTTTCGCATAATTGACTACCTACATGGGCGGCGAAAGAGGGGGATGGGGGACGCGTCCCCCAATGAGAACTCAGGGGGGACAGTTCCCCTGAAATGTCACTCCAACTAAAAAATTAAAAATCCACAACTCAAAACTGCATATTAATATGGTAAATATAAATATTTTGGCCATGAAAAACACCTTAGGGACCAGGAAAGCAAAAAATTTAGAAATTCAGAGGCAATAGCGTTTTTTTTTTGCTCATCAAATCCTAACCGGGATGGGGTGGGTGAGAAAAATTTAACCTCGTCCCCACCTAATTCAAAAACGTTCTAAGGTCTGAGCTAGGCCTACTAAGCCTTGACAATCGGTACTTACTAGTAAGCAACATTGAATAATAGGCCTAATTATAACATTTAATGCCTATTTTCGGGGATAGGCCTATCGAAAAATATTGTACTCGCGGAGGCAAAATATTGAACTCGTCTTCGACTCGTCCAATATTTTACCACAGCTCGAACAATATTTTTCGATATATCTCTCAAAGGCATTCAATATTAAATAAATATTATATCATTTGAGATATCGAGCTTTCAAAAACTTGTAAAAATAATAATATTGTGGCGTAGAAAGATCAGCACTGCACTTTATATGCAAAATTATTACATGGAATTTATGTGAACGTTGTTATTATTATACGAAATAGAAAAATTAATGTATCTAGCAACTAAACAATAAATTAGAAGAGGCAATACCATGCAGGTAGATTTATAATAGCATTAATTTAAAGTGTATTCGTCAACTACGTGTAGGTATTTATCGGAGCGTTTGATTGTTGCGAAGAGACAGGTCTATCAAACGAATGTGGGTTATAATAATTGTCTATAAATATTCACAAAAAATAGAAACTGAAATTATTTGATATAAAATAATATATGTCGGTATGTATGATGAAAAAAACTATCAAATATTAATGCGAGTTGGAACATGGGGATTTATAAGGTTTACCTCAAAATATGGCTGGATCAATCAACCAGATCATTAGCCGATCACCTCACCTAATTTTCGATATGAACACTTAATTATGTCTAGATGGATCAAGCAAATGATAGACTTTAGCTGGACCAAAAATTCTATTTCTTTACTCCATGGCTAGACTCGATTAACAATTAAATGTATTTAATAATTATTAGTTAAACCAGTTGATTGTATCTGAACGATAGTAGTTGCATAAGGAGGCATTAAAAAGTTGCAAATCAACCCATAATAGTCGATAGAATGTTTCATACATAGAATGTTTACTATACCTTTATCGCACTTTGAGTTTTTTGTTCATTTTATACTACTGTGAATGAGGTAATTATCACGGACAATGTAAATCTACCGTTTGAAAGTGAGTGAAAATAAAATTCAATCTGTGTGTATTTGTAACACCGCAATAATATTTTAAAACAAAGTGAAATTTTCAGAGAATCAACCAGTAAAGTTGAAGACATACATCCTGTCTGGTCATGTTATGATTATGTACCAATGTAGGCCTATGTTAAATTTTAAATGTAAACAATTTCGTATAACGTATCGTCGATTAGTCCATTGATCCAGCTGATTGATCATGATGACTAACCTGTAATGTAATGTAATGTAGTTCGATTTATATAACGCCTTATACAATAGAGTCTCAAGGCGCTGTAGACCAGATGTTACACATTCATATGACTCTCTACGCCCCTAAGGGTCACGACATGTCCTGCTGCCCGATACAGGCGCTCATTCATCTTTCCACTGCAGTGGATGTATGGACCAGTACACCGAGGTAACCTCCTACTCGTCTCAAAAGATGTACTGGTTTTTTTTATTGTGCACACGAGCCGTATGTATACACTGGGCCTTTAGTTTATAGTCCTTATCCGAGAAGACTTGTTCCACCACCAGAACCATGGTGCGAGCGAGCCTCGAACCCATGCTGTTGTTATTGCTGGTTCACGGTTCCCTGCCTTAACCGCTCGGCCATACAACTCGCAACCTGGCCATAGTTCGACATGAACCATTCTTATGAGTCACAATGGTGACAATCCTCAACAATCATCGAAAAAGATTCACAATAATTTGTTTATCCTTGTCTTTCAGTGACAACATGAAGAAGTACAAGCTGTTAAGCTCGCCTAAAAAACGCACGTCAAGAAACTCAATAGGCACGCGCGCAATGATTACCACGTTCGACGCACAGTTAAGGAATGTTGCTCAATAAAGTGCCACTCTACATGTTTGGTGAAGTTACGGGCCACATGTGGAACTTTGCTTGCAGTGTGCGTCGAATTATTAGTGAGCAAAATGCGTGTGGCCCTTTACTAAGTAAAATTCTTCAAGTGTGACTTTGTAGTTTCTTTCTCGACGCACACCCTTCAATAGGCCTATGCCCGCTCGAAACAGTTTGTTTTTTACTGACCGTGTTTTATAAATGTATTAGTACAAAATGGCATGAAAGAACACTGGGCATTGACAAAGAGGCACGAAACATCAGTGGCGTTTCTAGGGTTCGAGGAAGGGGTGCTCAAACCCGATGTTATTTTAACACAAAAAAAAAACAACACCAAAAAATCTTTCTCCCATTTTAGGTCTTTTTTTTTGTACAGGTACGTTGTTATCACGCATCCCCTCCTGCCATCTAGTAATACTTTCTTTTCTTGAGGGGGTGCTCAATTTCTCTGAAGGAGGGCGTGCTGGAGGGCTCAATCTTCTTATTGTAAGAAGCACCTCCTGAATACGCTACTGTATGATTGTTGTAGTCAACCTTCTCATTTACGAACTTCTCATTTACAAACCTTCTATTTTACAAACACTATTCTGTCAATGATGTCATTAAAATAATGGCCACTGATATAATTATCCGATAATTTATCATTAATATTTTTTTGTTTTTTATATTTTTTCTTCCTAGTTCGTTTTAAACAACTTTGTTTAACAACCAAGAGCACAAAATAAACACAAAATAAGTGTTTTGGCAGCCTTACTTGACCAGATTTCATGAACCTTCTCATTTACGAACTTCCTCATTTACGAACTTCCAGTTCAAGGGGTGTATAAATGAGAAGGTCGACTGTAGAGACTTAAGCATAGAACTGATAGATAACAGCATAATAATGATGATAAATTGGAGTCCTGACAAGTTTATTACAGTGGTAAACAACGAGCGATTCTTTAATAATAGGGTATACCTTTATGTTATATATTTTATAGACGAGAATATCTAAACTGAATGAATGAAAAAGCAAAAAATAAAATAAAAAATGAACAGATGATATATTATTATTACAGTCGACCCTTGGTTATCCTTGTACACATTGTTGGATACATTCGTGATAGCTTACTTTGTGTGTTCAAGAGATTTAGTCATATGTAATAAACAGTGCATGATCTCGTTAAAAAGCCATTTCTTAGTCTTTTGTTTTGTTTTCTCGTGGAAATAGGTATGCCGTAGTAGTTATTTCGATTTCTTGACGTGTTGCTGGAATTTGTGTGATGTAAACGCACAGCAGCGTTGAAGCTCATTAACCTTCTTGGATACTTATCAACACGTTAAAGAGAACACACTGCATTAAGGTGCGTTCACACACGATTGAACACTGGTTATGTTAATTTCCTGAGCTAAAATAAAACATCAAGAACATCAGTTTGACAAAAGGCGGCTAGGCCACTACATAACATAGACTAAAGAGAAACCTTCTTGATTTGCTATCAAAGTAAACAAAGGTGCGTTCACACACGATTAACCACCTGAAGCAATAATACTTGAGCTAGAAAAACAGGAAAACATGTCAAAAATATATCTATGCCTCTACATTTGAGGATGGAAAGAATGTTTATTTTAATCATTTATCTAGTTTTAAACACAATGTAGGCCTATGACTTGACGCTACTGTCTCCTGTCAGATATTAAACCAAGTTCACTTTAGAAAAAGAGTAGTCCTATTTTAGATTGACATCTTAAATTAAACACTGCTGTTACATTACCATTAAATACTAATACTATTTTCATATTTTTTATTTCAAGAAATGAAGAAATTTAACTGGATTGAAAGAAAATAAAATGCAGAAGATTTTTAAAGAGATACAAACAGTTAAGACAGGAGTTGGGTTTACTTCGATGGCCGTGGAACAGATGTCCGGATAAAATGACCTCAACTCACTATTATACGTTCCATCAGAAGTTATGACTGGATTTTGAGTTTATAATTTAATTTGTATCACCAAATATGATGCATATTTTCAATCTGATTGGTTGATTTTTTTTTTTCATTTTTGGCCTGCACAAATAATCTTAATCAAGAAAAACTAGTTAACCTAATTAAAACTAGTCAGGTTTTGATCTCGCTCTAGTAAAGCGTTCACATCGCAAATTATGAAGATATTAGGCCGTAGATCCGGATATCTGATCCAGCAATAGTTTGATGTGAAACCACCTAATGTTGCTTGGTGTCGTCGTACCAAATAATTTTAGTGGGTTGTTTTCAGGAAAAGTAGAGGAAGGAGGTAAACATTATTTAATCACCTGATGTACAAGTATAACATTATTTTATATTTTAAAAAGTATAGAGGAAGACGGATTGGCAACTCCGAGGAAAATTGATGCCAAGAATGAATGAATAAATGAATAAAATTGGTATTCTTTTCTAAAAGAATCCGAAGAAACGCCCTACACAGGGCCGGCGGAACCGCAGGGGCCGCAGGGGCCCGAGCCCCTCCACTTTTTGGCGAAACATATACTGTCTACGCAGATCCCTAAATGTTCAAAATGACAGATACACACTTCAAGTATTAAAGTGTCATTTTCCAGCACCTAGAAATCAAAATTTCTTAAAATTTTCTCACCTCAGACTCAACCATGGGAATTAAAGTGGATTTAAAGATTGTCATAGCGTTCATGTATTATTTGAGCATCAAAAATCTTACAATTTTCTTTCTTTTCAAGTTTCAAGAGGTGCACATGATTTAAGCAAATGGCTTCCCTCCCACTTGCATCCATACAATAAAATTGTAAATTATGCGAATAGGGGCTCAAAAAGTTACACCATGCAACACTGCAAATCAGCTGATTTGTCACCAAATTCTAATCTAATTTCAGTATTATTGCCTGAATCAAATTTAGTGGTCCATATGAAAGGCCCTATGCAGGCCCTGGACCCACGGCCATGCATTGCCATCGGTTTGCAGTTTACTACCTTCGTTGGTTCTGCCCTGTAATAAGCAAGCAGATGACTTGTTTTTTTTACTTAATACATAACAGGTACTACTGTCTTAGCGCAACGTTTTCTATTAGTAATTGTATAACATAAATAAAAATAACATAATTAGTATAACTGTTTAAATGAATAAATTTGTGGTTTCACGTCATCCAAATTCAGATAAGACAGGGTAGGGGATGGGTGCAGGTCACCCCCTCCCCCCCCCGTAATCAACCAATAATTAAAAGATTAAAAATTGCAAAGAGAAAAAAAAACATTGTCCCATTTTGAGTGGGGATCACCACTTTTCGACTGTATAATCAAAGATGCTACTCATCAGCGTCTAGAGGTTTATCATTTTCAAAAATTTCCTATAAGAGGGGATGATCTTTAAAATGGAGTATTTTGATGGATTCTTAATGTGTCTTTTAACATGTAAAATAAGCAATTTTTCCAAGACCTTTGCTTCCTGGAACCCGGGAGGGGCCCTCGGCGGTCCCCTGGCTCCAGCCTAAATGCTCGCTTCCCTCGCAGGTCTGAACTTCGAAACCAAGACAGGCTGATCTGGAAAACGGGACAGTTTGATGAACTCTAATGTGTCCTTTATAAAATAACGCAAAATTTTCCGGGGCCTTCTGCCCTCGACCGCGACCAGGGGCCTTTGGTCCCCTGGCCCGCAGCCAAAATTGCTCGCTTCGCTCGCAAGGCCGAACTTCGAAACCTAGACAGGCTGATTTAAAAAACGGAACATTTTGATAGACACTAATGTGTCTTTTAGCAAATAA
>JAOTQE010020959.1:0-10659 GCA_025631205.1 Nesometra sesokonis | reverse complement strand
GGCTCAAAAATTTCCCATAAAAATCCAAAATACGGGAAAAATAGGGTAACAGAGCACCAAAATGGGGAAATGACCTTTTTGTGCTCGTCAAGAAAAAAATGGCAACCACGCCCACCCGGTCCCCAGTCCTGGAAAAGTGCACCCACTCCCCTTTCGGTGAATCCTGGATCCGCCCCTGAAACGTACATCTATGATATGACAAATAAAATATTTCACATTGGTTCTTTAATTCAGGAAAAGGTTTGAAAAACAAGTATCCTTTGGAAGGCGACGATGCAGAAGACGATGTTTCAGACAAGATTTTCAGCAAGGACTTTATAATTGGAATGATTGTCGGTGCATTGGCCGTCGGAATAGTTGTAATTGCAACAGTTATCACGTGCTTCGTATGTTATACAAGGAACCAACGGATGCGAAGAGAAATTATAGAAAGTTACGAGAAAAAATATGAAAATGACGGTAAGTAATAAGTGTGGATTGTGCGTCAATTTTTTCCATGGACTTATAGGCTACCAGGACTTGCTTTTGCTTTGTTATGCTTCCAATGGTGGCGCCAGCGGGGGCCGGGGCATATTCGTCGGGGAAAAGCCCAAAAAATGTGTAAATGCCCCTAAAAATTACAAAATAGACATAAAAATGGGACAAAAACGGGGAAATAACGGATTTTTTTTGGCTTTTTTGCTCATCAAAACCACACCAGTAACCACGCCCACTCGGACCTCCCGAGTTGGACCCCTGTTGGGGACCATGTCCCCTCCCCCCGTCGGATAAATCCTGGCGCCACCGCTGTCCAGTAATCTATTGATATACTCGTTCCTCCTTACCAGGCATATTAACTTTGCAATGACATTATATCACTCTCTTAATGCAAGAGTGAAAATCCAGTCTTTAAAGAGTGGCCTGAGGGACAACTCCACAGAGAATGAAAGTTCTTTTGGAGGTTACTCTTTTGAAGAAAATTCATTCCAGAAGATCACTCTTTTGGAGTGCGATCTCTTGTAGAAAATTCACTCCACAAGAGTGGATTTGGAATGCTGATAATTCACTCTTTAAGAGTGGTCCCTTAGGTCATCTTCACACTTTCAAATTCAATCTAGAAGAGTGAATAATTAATTATTCTTTATTTGGTTATAGGTCAAATGGCGATGATTGGAAACGAGGCTTACTCCGGAACCAGTTTACGTGGAGGTTTCTTTTCTGCGTCTGCTTCCACCTTGCGCACATCTGTTACACCAGATGCTTGCTACGCTGAAGTCGAGGAGGAAATGTCAGATACAGGCAACGGTAAACGAATTTCACACTGCAGTCTTCCAGATACCATGGAGAAAGTTGTTGATCCAACGTCAGGATACGCCTTCTATAAATCAGACAGACCCTCCGTCTACAGTGGAATTCATGGAAACCCTACACGGGCTAAAAATGCTAACTTTGGTCTGCACCGTATTGACCGACCAACAATATACACTGGTTTAAAGAGAAATAATCGTCAGCCCGAGAACATGGAAGAGCGTGTATATGCAGAAGCCAAAGAGGTGGTGCCAGAAAGAGTTACACAGGAAAATAATAACGATAAAAAGCCTACGTCGCATACGTACATGAAAATTAATGATAAAGAACCAAATGAAAATTCTACTGTAGCTGACACTTTTCCTAGTGCACCTCCTGCAGATTCGAATCCGTCCAACGTACTCCCTGACAATGCATCGCCATTTTACTTTCAGGTGAATACCGGTAATGGAAACGAAGCGCATCAATATCAGACTTTACAAAAGAATGAAGAGAGCAACGAAAGTGGTTTAAAATATACAGAACCATTTGAGTACCAATCCATTGGCGAAGACATTCCTGCAAGTAACCAGGACGATAGGCTTCCTAAATATTTCACTCTTGAAAAATAGCCTGTGCAAACAAATGAGACACAAGTTAAATAAATGAGAAAAAACTTATTTTACAGCCTTTAATGAATAGGGCTTACTTAAGTGGGTCATGAAACTTCTAGTAACGAAGTTGGCAGTTTAAACTCACGCTCGTTATGTTTTGAGTACTTGGGCAAGACAATTTATCAACCATTGCATGTACATTCCCATTAAAGAGTTTCATCAATTTTATTCTACATTTTTAAAGAAATGAGGGTAATTTTGAATTAACCAACTCACTGGCTTATCACATTAAATGTTTATAAACGATACGAATATACTGTACAGCTAAGCGATAAAGTGTAAAGTCAATTATCTATTGTGATTGTAATTTAACTGTTCCCTGGTAAAACTTTCTAATGGGGATGTACACCTAATGACATTGCTTCTTCGCCCATGTAAGTGGGCACTGTACCTATAGGAGATACAAATGCCATATGCGATGATTACAGCTACCATTACATTATGGAAAGGATTTTGTCCAATAAGCGTTTGTTCCAATGACTGGTTAATTAATGTATCAACCTCTTACACGGCTTGTTAATAAGCCTTATAATAATATACTGTAAATAACATCTGTATATTTATTATATTATTAAGTAGAACTATTCTCCGTTCTTGATTGTTTTTTTTTTTTCTACTTTCGTAACTGCAATATTTCCGCTATAGTCACGTATGATTTTGAACCGAATTTTGATGTAATATATATTCCATATTCATACGCGACCGCAATGTTTCTAAAGAAGACTAATTTATTATTATGTTGGTGTTCTTTGAATTCCGTTTGTGGTAAAATACCCGTATTGCAAATAGTGGCATCATAAGCCTAAAAATAATATTATTGTTTACATTATGACTGGCTTGTGAAAATCATTATAATACAATTTTTTTAAACTCTCGGAAAATAATGAGCTAAAGAAACTTTTTCAAGTTTGTTGCCACATTTAACGGGCTTTGCTGGGGCGGATACAGGGTCGTGAGAAAGAGAAGCGTAATATGCGTCGGGATAGGTGTGCCATCGATTTTAAATTTTCCAAGCGAAAAAAAAATGAATTAGGCCTAGGCCTATGTTGTGTGTTTCTCTGCTATTTTCTGTTATAATTGTCGGAAACTTGTTTGTATTTTACCATTTGGGGAAATTTAGAGGGAACCTACAGTACGTTAAGATGGGACGCACATGTACTTTGACGCCCCCCTTTAAATCAGCCCCTGCTTTCCTTTGACTATTAGGCTTTATTAAGCAAGGGCTGAGACAGTTTATAAAACTATTCTAGAAGCTTGAGCCATGGAGGAAAAAATCCATGCTTGAACAAACAAACGCTGATATAAACTTCCTTATAAAACAATAAATTTAAGCAATGCACGGAAAAGTGCGGTATTGAACATTGTATATTTCACACTTTTAGTATGACACTTGATTTAAGAAAATATAATAATATGTTACTGTTAAAGTAAAAGACAGTAGGTCTGTCGCCGCTTAAGGACATCGATGCAATTGTTCGTTTATTTGCCTCTTTTAATTAGATTAAGTATCTAAAAAAACCGTTATAATCAAAGTACTTAAAATGCACTTAAATATTCATCGATCTTTTTGTTTTCTGATTTGTATGACAAAAATTTCCATTATATATTTGCCTTGTAATAAATACCGTTCCTTTAAAACTTAATTAAGCATATTAAAAGTCTTAATATAGGGTTCTATGCATATAAATTAGTTCATTTTATAATAATCGAATATGAAATTATCCAGTTCTGAATACCGTTCTGAATAATGGTAATAATAATTTTAATTGTGCAATTTGGCCTACAAATGTAAACAAAAACGCGTGTAAATGATGTATCTGTGTCGTTCTTAAGGTATATTAAGGAAATGCCATGTTAAATAGTTCACATTGGTAATAATTAAATCTCGAATCTCCAAAGGTTGGGTCCAGTATAAAGGAGAAAATCGCTTTTTTAAGGCGAAGTGATATTTTAAAATAAGCCTGCTGTATAAAAATGGCAATATAATATATAATAATCAATAAGGCCTAATTATTTAATTGAGTATTCTAAACTGGCGGGAAAAGATAGTTTATGAAACTTTTGTATGTATATATTGAAACTTGTAAATGCAAATATGTACAAAAATATCAGTTCCAATTTAATAAATACCAAACGTAAAAACGGTGTTTTTTGTTATTCATTATTCAACAATTAAAACTTTTAAAATATGAGATTTCAATGGCTCGCACTAAGTATCATTCCCTCCTATAGTGTCACTGTTTTTGCTCATCAAATTTCTGATACGAACTAACTTACTCACAAAGCTACAGTGCATCTGAAACAGTAGTCCAGACGTGGCAGGGTATTTGAAGCTTCATTATTATGTACAAGTTCGATGAATTAAAAAGCGGCAAACTTGATAACAACAAAAGGAAATAATAAATATACGAGTCCGGATATGATGATTGATTGTAACCACGCAATAAATATATTTCTCATGAGTCTGATTCATTTCTAGCCACCACATTTTAAAAGACATCCGTACATAATAAAAAAAACACAAATTAATTAGTAAAAACAAATAGGCTAGTGGTAATGAAATTCGATTAATACAATGAGAGGATATGTTAAAATTAGCTTCCATTGTTATAACTCATAGAGAGGCTTAGCCACTGAAGTTTCTAATGATGGGGAATTTTACAGTAAAAATAGAATTTATTCAGAACATGTTTCGAGAAACAATTTTAATCATCAGCAGAAGAGTTAAGAATTACATGATAAAATTAATAAAGTTTATCCAGGCGCGGGTCCAAGTGGGGAGGGAAAATCAGCCGCATCCCCGTTTGCACCAAACATTGTTTTTGCACAATTTTGGGCTCTAAAAGTGCACCGGAGAGCATCTGTTGATAAACATTTTCCCGGGCACTAGGCGGGCTCTGGACCCACGCATAATGCCATAATCTGCTGTGCTTGTCCAACTTGGTATCTGGTCCCCTCTCTAGTTCCGCTGGACTCGCCCCTGGTTTATCTACGTTTAATCAGTATTATTTTCGTTTATATAGGTCTTTTATTGAAAATTTTATTGCTTCCTCCGTGTCAAGAATGGATTACTAATTCTCAATAGTTTCCTTGGCGCTCCTTAATTAATTCAGTAATCTGAATAAACAAAGGGATTTTTTGCGATGATTTCAACGTGATTTATGAACTAAACACGATGAAATATATCTCCAGGAAATAATTAGGCCATGCCATTACAATTGAACTGCTCGTAAATGGACACCCTCGGGTCTGAGAAAAGTGTCCGCTTATGGGAGGTATCCGCTTACAATAGTTTCAGCCGATTGATGACCAAGTGTTTTAAAAATTACGGTACGTCGTGCTTAGGTACCACATAATGGCAAAAAATCTCAACATTCTCAAATTTCTAGACAACGCATTATAAGATTGGTTCAAGAACGATTTTGTACAGAAATGTGTTCGTTGTACAGAAAATCACCAATTCCCGGAATGTCCGCTTATAGGAGGTAAAATTAACAGACCTAAACAAAATCTAAATTAAGACAAAAGTATCCGCGTCCGCTTACGGGAGGTGTGTCCGCTTACGAGAGGTACCAAATACACTGATTAAGAAACACAAACAAGATTGAATTAGTGCCCGTTATGGGAGGTTTCCGCTTACGAGAGGTGTATTTCCTCAATATTATGTCATTTTTTGAGGATGAATCACACTTCGTTATTGATACCGACTAAACATATTTGTAAACACCCCCTCATTTAAAATTTATATATCCGATGCTATAATGTATAAAATGTACTACACAGCTCTTATTGGCACTGTTCATTCTGATTGGCTTGCACTGATATCATGGATTATAGTATATACCACTGGTGCCAAAAATTGAAACGTTTTTTTTTTTTTGCGAACAAACCCTCAACTGAAACTAGGCCTATTAGATAACCCGATACAGTAAGTTCTAACACTTACAAAGCACTTCATTGCCAAAGAAATTCGGTCAAATTGGCTCATGCTAATCCCATAGATTAGATCTAGTGAGGTCTAGTATGTAGTCAAGAAAACTTACATATTGTTGTAATTGTTTGAAATAAATCAAGATGTTATCAGTGGTGTAACCAGGGGGTGCTGAGTTGCTTGAGCACCCTTTTAGGAGGCAAAACGCACTACAAAAAGGACAGAAATTTGAAAATCTGGGTCTCGAGCACCCTTCAGTGGAAATGAGCACACCCCCCCCCCCTTTCAGAGGAAAAGGCCTAAACTGTAACGAAAAACACCAAAACATCATAAACTGGGGTAAAAATAAGAGGAAAACTTCCTTTTTTGCTTATCAGAATCCAACCCAGCCCGAGCACCACCATGCCCCCCCCCCCTTTCGCCGAATCCTGGATACGTCCCTGATTATTTTATATGTGACTATGTTATGACCTGATGATGACATAATTTATGTCGAAATGTTGAATCCTCTGACGGGATGGCCTCATTACTGTTAGTTTGTAGTATGTATATTACTTTCATAAATGTGGAATAAATGAATTGAATGTTTTGTTGATGATCATAATCTGGATAATTGCCCTCAATGGCTTAGTAGCCTTTACAATTGAATTAGACTGAAAGAGGTGCTGAGAAGGGATTCCAAAAAAAAAAAACATTACTAGCAAATCACTATTATACTTAGAATTGGTTAATCAAAGTTTGCCATTGCAATAGAAGGCCTTATTCATCCACACGAAATATGATTAGGCCTATATTCAATCGACAAGAGGCCTTACTTGTTGAATAAAGGTGTATAACAGGCGCGGATCCAGGATCCGCCGAAAGGGGGGGGGGCGCACTTTCCAGTCCGGGTGAGCGTGGTTAACGTATTTTTCCTGACGAGCAAAAAATAAAAAAAAAAAGGTTCTACCCTATTATTACAAATGTTTTCCAATGATAGAAACATAGAGTACCGGGTACTTAGTTTGTAGACCTTCCAAGTCTCACGCATTATGCCTTTTGACATCTCACGCATAAATAATTTTTCTCACGCATTAACAGAATTCTCACGCATAAACAGTCGTTTCAATACATTTTCTCACGCAAGAGGCAATATAGAAAATGCAAAATGCTGTAAAAACGGCCCCAAAACAGCGTTAATCTGGTCAAGAACGGCCGAAAAACGGCCGGTTGACCTTTCGTTTTATTTTGCTTCTCAGACTCAAAATGGGAGCTGATGTGGCCTAGTAATGGGGCCGAAGTTCGTCTCACGCATTGGAGCCAACAAAATTTGGCAGGTATAATTTGGCCATGATTTAATAGGAAATTATTGCCAACAACAGTAATGAATTTGCGTGATATGCGTTGCATAATAATGTATTGTTGATACCAGCTTGTGTTTCGAAAGGGGACATAAAGTTGATGATATGAAAGCCAAACAAATATTACCTTTTCCGAGACTCGGGTTTCACATTGTGATGTCATATCAGTTTTTGACAATGTCACTTGTTCGTAATCAAACTTAGCAGAAGTAATATAGGAACTTATTAAACCTACAATTATGCTTTGTGTTGCTAGGTACGGTGTAAGGTCACGGGGGCCTATCTGCTGCACTGTTCACATGCAACTTAACGACAAGACAAACCAAGTATAGCAGTGGTCTGCAACTTTAATCCTTGTGGTCAGACGGTTGGGATAAATTCAGGGGCGTCTAGAAATCTCTAAACGGGTGGGGAAACCAACGAACCAGATCCATGGTACTTTTGGAAAGGTACAGAAAGATTAAGATCCGGCAGGGGTGGTTTGGGAGGTGGAGGATCCACCTAAGTTTCTTTAATTTTTATAATTCTGGACAAATCAGGTACATTCGTGTTTTTTTTTCTCTTCCAGTTTGTTTTGGTTAAACCTCAAACCTGTGGTTGAACAAAGTGACCAAGCAGGCGAAGGGTGAGGGCCTTTGAGAAAATTCTCTGGAAATACGAGAATTTTGAGTACTGAGATTTTCGTTTTTTTCTCGTTTTACATACATGCCAAGTTTGAGTTTGGCTGTGGAGGGAGATTTGCACAGGAACGAAACAATTTAGGCGTGGGTCGAGGGCCCGCCTAGGGCCCGAAAATTTTTAGGCCTAGATGCTCTCTGGTGTAGGCCTACTGTGAGCAGATCTCTAGTGTTCAAATTGTCTTAAAAATAGGGTAATATATACTAACATTTTTTGAAAAAAAAAAATTATAGTTTATTTCAATATTAAAACTCTTAGTTTTGGATATTTTTGTATTATAGTGTGGATTTTAATAAACAATATTGAGATTATTAGAAAGGCTGGAGATTTTAGGCTAGTGGCGGGAGAGCTGGAGTTTAGGGCGTAAAGCGGGAGTCTCCCGCCAAATGCGGGAGACTTGGTAGGTTTACATTTTAGTCTTTTTTAACATGCTCTTTGGTTGACGGAGTGAGCTGACCAGTAGGGGTGCGGTCTCTCCTTTCGAGGAGAAATTCTTGTTTTCTGTGATTCAAATGACTGCATTTTAGAGTATTTATAGGGTCGTTTGTACATGAATTACTAAACCTTTTGGGAGTTTTTTTTTCTCTTTACATTTCTTAATCTTTTACTTTGTTTTCTTTGGTTGATGGTTGATGACGGGCGGGGAGATGGGGGTGGAGAGAGGGCGAACGTTTCTCATGACCCCTTGCATCCGCGCTTTCCACATTTTCCCATAATACAAGTCTAATTAGGCATATTTATAATTATACACCATTATGCTGGGATTCAATGTTTCGACTATGGCATCTGTAATTATCAGGCCATTAAGACTGGAGAAGGCAGGACAAAGACAAAAGTGCAGCTGTAGGGTTTGAGCTTATTCGACGTAATACAGGAGAGTATCCACGATTTGGTTAGAATGGGGATGGCCTCAAAAAAACCCATCGGATTCTGCAAAGCAAAAACAACGTTCATGCTACGCCTTTTTTGTGGTCGTACCGTTCCCTTCAAGCTTCTCTCCCCACCACCACACCCCTTTAAATCCGCCCCTGGATGTGAACCTCATCATGGACGTTTGATTGTGAATTCTCTGAACTGCGGTTTAACAAAAATTTCAATTACTCCAACTTTAAGGCAACACCAAGAAAACACATGAATAGTGAATAACAGGATAGTAGTACATCGTACGTAAACCTAGCCTGTCTCACAGGCCTTACGGTCGGGTTTTATTCACTTTTATTTGTTTGATTCCGTTTAAGGCGCTATTGACGTCCCAAACTCACTTATTTTAGTTTAGCCGTGAAAAATTATGACTTATTGTGATCGCCGTTGGCGGCGCTACATATATTACGAAAAACGACCATATAGAAGCGACTTGGAGCAAGTCTAACGTAAACCACTACCGGGTTTCTACATGTTCGACTTTGTTGCCAACAAAAGTACGAGTATCACGCACGGAACTCATTTTGGAAGTAAGTCTCGCGCATATATCGAATCACACATGCGAAGAATTCGAAAAATGTAAATACTAATGGGCATATATACATTAGAAACCCCAAAAATGAGGCGAGAATGGCATAAACGATCACAATTTTTATGGAAAACCATGAAAAAACTATTACGGCAGATAAGACGTAAAATAGGGCAAATGGTTCTTTTTTACTTGTCGAAATCAGATTGATTACGCGGTAGTCTCAGGCATTAGGCTCCAAAACGTTGACAGGCATAACTGTGAAATAAAAATGTAAACTACGGTAGAACACTCTATCATCTTATTTATCTATACTGCTTGAAACGATACAACAAGCCTGGTCGTTAGCGGCTTCAATCTACGGTATTTGGCTTATTCTTTCATCCTATTGCTACATCCACCCCTCCATGCATACTCCGATTTTTGAGGTCAACACTTAATGCATGAATGCCCCTAGGGGACACTTGTGTCCCAAAGTTTCTCTTATGGGAATAAATAGAAGTAAACAAGTTTACAATTTTCGGTATAAAATATTAAAGGAACCAAGTGATGGTGCCGTTTAATTTACTGAATGTCCCGAAGATGACATAATTAATGTCGAAATACTGAATCCTAACCTTTCATCCCAATATGTCAATACATTATACCTTCCTATGTTACCAACATATCATTACGTTTCGTTTTTGCTGAATGAAATACCTTCCTGAATATTAATACATGTTTCATTTTCAGTATAAGAACGCAATACTAGCCTACACTCACGTATTGGGATGTAAATACTTTATTTACAAAATATACAAAGCTAGCAATTTAAAAGTTAAATATTACCATATTTTAAAGTAGTTTAAATAAAAATAATGTAATACCAGGAAGGTATTTTATACTTCCCTGGTAATACTGTACTTATGAATTAACTTTTGTGATTTTGATAGAATCCCTAATGATATACAATCATCCATGAATCACATTTTAAACTTCTCATTTCCAATTTCCTATATGAAGGCAATTTACGAAGTCTGTTTGTAATAGAGAAACAAAAGAGTATATTAAGTTAGTGTATCACTTTCTAGATTCTCTGTAAATTGGACAAATTAAAAACCTATACTATACTATAGAAGTGACAGAGCTCCCAAGTTTGGAGAATCAAAAATATTGAGATTTATTTTTGTTAAGTTAACGACCGAAAATTTGAATTTTGGCCAAAAATATGAGCCGTGAATTTAAGAATGTGCACCCTTTTGAAGTGTACTTTCAATAGGAAAATAAATGTTTTATTAAAAAGTACAGTTAATTTCTATTGTTGGATAATCTGAGATCTGT
>JAOTQE010020948.1:0-10660 GCA_025631205.1 Nesometra sesokonis | reverse complement strand
TGTGTGTCCCCCCCCCCCCCCCGTTTAAAAAGTGTTGTATCCACCCTGGGATAAGAGAAAACTTATAAACTACTTGTTATATATCTAACATGGTATATAGCGCCACCAATATTACTAATCAGGACGACTGAGTCGTCGGAGGAGAGCGTACCGACGAAAATGACGATGACCTTATTTAGCCTGTTGGTCTCAATCGAATTGATTTCGTTTTGTATTTAATTGTGTGTGTATTTCGACGTGTAATCTATGACTAATGACATCGAAGACTCCACTATGTGCTAGTGCAGTCATTATAACACTACTATAATGCAGGGGTGGATTTCGGGTTCCCACTTCATATAAAGGGTTCATACGCGTCTTTGAATTCCTTGAAAGCCCTGGAAAATGCACTTTTCAGTACTGGAAACTCATGGAACATGCTATTTGTCCTTCAATGTCCTGGAAATTTCAGGATATTGAGATTTAGCTGAAGAAAAACAAAGCTATTTCCATTAAACTCCAATTGAAAGATCCATTTTTTTAACCACGCATGACAAGACCAGTGATTGACGGTCCTTAAAATTTAGAAAATATGACCTGTAATGTCTTGAAAGTATCCTTGAATTTTACTTGTAAACGTGTATTAACCCTGCATACAGTACGTAATATAAATGGGTTTTTGTTTTGTTTTGTGTTGTTTTGTTTTTTGAGGTTTTTTTTGCGAAACTAATTGTGACAAACTAGACGTCCAGGGTGGGGAAATGCGGCCAATTTAAAAACAAACCCTAGGCACCGCCCTTGAGGAGAGTATACTCTCGCTGTGACGAGTTTCATTAAGTGACGATCACCAAATTTCCATATTTTTAAGTCTGTTCTAATTCACAAACTGATGATAACCAAATGCGAATAATAGGAAAGTATAGTTGGCATCAAACGATTAACTCTTTCTATAAAGTCCCAATCGAGAGGGCGCCAACTATGTTTTAAACTTCTGTAAACATCCCAGCAAACACAAAACGTTCTTATAACGTTAGTGAACGTTGTGATTTAGTATGCTACAAATAATATTTCCAAAACGATGCACAAACGTTACATGAATGTTCAAACGTTATAATTACGTTACATGTTGTGAAATTTGGTTAAAACGTACTTATGGTTCTACAAAATGTTTTTAACACAAAATGTAACGTTATAATAACGTTAATATGGTTAGCTGAGATATCATTGTATTATGTACTAATAGTATTAATGAACCATTAGGCAATTTTGTAATAAGGGATGATTTTACTTGTGTATTCAGTAATTCTATTATCTGTATAAGATGTGATAGGCCTAAGATTTATATTGGTGAAACAAAACGCAGGCTTAGAGATAGATTTGTAGAACATCTACCAATAGCCGAATATTTTCATGATGATCATGATAATTATTAATAGTGATTATGTTTGTTACGCGGGTATTAATCAATGTAATTTAACTGTTCCCTGGTACAAGCGATTAGAGAAAATAGTAATTTTCATCTAGGTACCCTTAAACTTAATGGACTTAACGTTCTACTCAGATCCTTTAGAAATTATGTACCGTATGTATTGTCATCAGTTGTAATCGTGAAAAATAACTTTCTCTTTTCTGCACATCAATTATAAAAGCGCCCTCTAAAAATTCTAGCAGTTGGGATTTTATACTGTTTTTAGATAATTAATTTTGCTTTGGTAGGATAGGCCTAATAAAATGTTCAGTTAGGAAATAAAATAAACACACAGTCTCCCACCCACTTTTCTTGTAAGTACAGTGGGATTAATTTATTTCTTGAATCAACTCTTAACAAGTCGGTGATGATTCATTATAAGTCAATAATTTTCTTTACGTTAATTAGTAACAAATTAAGTAGGAAATCTTGGATTATATTGTATGATTCAAGTTGTATTTATGCTATCATATTTTCTCAGCCTAGTCCGGGAAAATCTATGTTTGTAGTTTGCTTTAAGTAAGTAAGAGTTGGCTTTTGTGATTTTAGCAGATACATGTACTAAAAATATACTGGGTTAAAATTCGATTAATTCAATTATAAACAAATTATGCCAGGTTCGAATCCCTTCGGATGCACTTTATCACATTAATGGGAGTATATTTGTTGATGCCGCCCCTATGATACACGGTCCGTCTTTTAATACTAATTTATTCATCTTTTTAAGGACTTATGTATGATTTAACATTTTTATGCCTCCATGATTTGTTTCTATATGTTTGTATTTAATTCCAGCCGTACTTCCAGATTTATGTGATTAATGTATTTGAATCTGTTGAATGAAGCCTCGCAACATTTTACATTTGAATCCTGCCGGTTGAACGGTCGTTGGCCCTGATCTCAATAAGCTCACGTCATGGGCTATAATAAAACCCATTTCCGGATGCATCCCTCATCACTTTACGATGATGATGCATTTGTTTCCTTTGTTACTTGACTATTATTAAATATACAAAGTATTGAAAGAAACCCATACACTTGCGGACTTGCGGTCAATACAATACAGACCTAGAAAATTCTTACCATGGAGAAAATACATTAAGATACTTCCTCCATGCTCTTACCAACTACGCTATGCCATTATGATAAACACCAAACGGTATGTTCGTACGTCATATTAGAACAATGTCTGTAATCAACTGGTGACTATAGGGCCTAAGCCTTATTATATACATTTAAGTATAGGCTTATACTTGCGGTGCATTGCAAATACTGTAGTTATAAACAGTTTTGAGACATCATAACCAGGGGTCAAATACCAATGGCAACTACCATTATTTAAAACTACAATTTCGAAAAAAAAAACTAATAATTTTGTTCCGTATCTAACATGTTTTCATTTTTTTTTCTTGTGTGGGATCCTCCCACTTTTATTTCAAATATACAAAATCACATAACATCATTTCTTACTGACTAATAAGTCAATATTTTACACTGTTATAAGTAATCATTCAATTACATTTTGTACATCATTATTAAAATTACCATTTGGCCTATCACCGGTAACCTACTGAGTTTGTAACAATTGATATAGACCTACTCTAACAAGCAACTGTACCGTAAAATACAACAGTATTCTTAATCATCATCTTTTTTTTGTTTTTAACTATATACTAAAAAAAATGCAGATACATTTTTCATTATAAATTATATACATCATAAATAAAATAAAATAATCATTGCATTATCAATCGGTAGCCTAATGTATGCATTAGATACATATGTTTTCATTTATTAAAATAACTGACCACATAGATTGAAAAAATAGTCTATATCTCTAAAATAAACTGCTACCAAGTGCATATATCTAAGTTTAATCTGATGAGATAAAGTAATTGCATTAAAACTAGTTATTTATAGCTTATTTGTTCAATTTAGTTTTTTACTCTTCAATAACGGATCAAACTCATAGGCTACACTTTTGCAATTTTCTTTAAAGCCTGTCACCCAGAATGAATTAGTACCTAATCTAAAATGTCTGCTTTTCTACTGTTTGAAAATAAAAGATAGATGTCTACTAGGCAGCAGTAACTAAGTTTAATCCAAATGCCATAGAGACACAATGTAGTTAAAGTAAGTATTAGGCTATATATATATATTCATAATGAATATCATTGGTTGGACTGTTAATGTAATCGTTCTTGAGCTCGAAGTTCAAATCTAGAGCATTGAAATATAAATGACGATTAGGCCTATCAACTATTTGTATAAAATTATAATTTTACATTTTTTAACATTTTATTAATTTACAAAAATAATAAGTGTGACGTATCTGTTTCCGTTATCGTATACTGTATTTCGTAAAGTTACGAAATCTCCTTATTAACTCAAAAAAATACTTCAACAATATACGCATTCAATAATGAACTGATAACTTGATCTGATATAATAGGCTTATGGTAGATTTCGAAGTCTAAGGTACTTTCCTGCGATTAGCATAGCGAACTTTTGACAAGCGCACAGCATAAGCTTGAATAATGCTTCCCATAAGCTGCTAAATGTGACTCATTAAAAAATATATGTCAGGTACATTTAGTGAATGAAAATGAAAAACTTAATCACATATGTCGCTCTTGTATTAAGTTTAAAGAAACGTTTCCGGCTTGTTGCCTTGTATCGAATCAGGGCAACTTCCCCAGTGAGATGCAGAAAAATTGGGTTGCAACACATCTGAATTGTATTTGACGTTACATACACTACAATATTATATAATATGATATACAGTATTTCCCTTTAAATATACATTTATTTTGAAAGTATATAACATATAAAATATACCTTAATAAGGCGATTCGTTATAGTAACTATTAAGACTTAAACAAATAGTTAAATATAATTGGACTTTTAAGTTTTTTTCAGATAAAACTAAATTTAATACAACTATAAACAGCTAGATCACAGTTGAGAAAAGAAGAAATATAAACTCGGTGAAATTTGTGATTATAATAATATGGCCTTTCTGTTTAATTACCTGCAGACTTAACTTTTTACCCTCACTAATTTCGCAGGTTACCTGTCTAAAATGGTACCTGTCAAATTAGATAAATAAGTACTAATTAATACAATCAGTTATCTCGATCTTCAGACCCCGGAAGCAATACTGATGCCATTAAAATAACTGTCGAAATTATTTGTCATAATTACTCATTTTACAGTAGTTTTTGACCTTTTTCTTAAGGTCACAAGAAAAAGGATTATTCCACCAGGTCTAAATCTGACGGCTTATACATTTACACAATACTGCGGTCAAGTAGCACTTTAAACAAAGTTGGCGCTAGATGGTGACGATGGTTTCATCCCCAGAGATAATTAATAATTCCAAACTTGTGTTTTGTTTCAAGTCTGTTAGTTGATTCCAGTTCCTGAGTTTGCTGCGCAGAAAGATTAATGGAGTTATCTATTGCTTCCTGCGTTTGTCTCAGCGTTACTAACACAGTATGGCATGAATCATCCAAATGATCAGTGAAATTTTTCTCAAAGTTCTTTTTACTTCATTCAATATCTGGAAACAAGACTAGATGAATTAACACCTGATGAACGAAGACAAGTACCAAGACACGTTTCGCAAATTCATGCAATCTACTATCAAGCCTATTGAAATGATGTGAAACCCCTGGAGAGATTACTATAGCACGACCTCAAACGTCTGGTCATTGCAATGATGATATGATTATACACATATTGAGGTCATAAGCTAGATGACCTCAGAGGAGACAGGCTGAAACAATATGTATTCTGTATATTGTTGGCCTTGGATATGATATTCTAATAGGAAAGCATACCAAAACCAGTGTGGGGTCCTGACTCTTCTGACAGGTCTATGTTTTCGTATGTTTATAGATCAAAGGGTTAGAGTTGTTGGAAACAGCAATATGTATTACTTTTTCAGGCAAACTCTATGGAATCAACTGGTCGGAAGGAGAGTTTGGATCATATACTTGACATTTGATTAATTCTTATACAGATAATTGGAATAGCATCTACATTGTTCTGCTGATTGTTTTGTCGAGTGTTTAAGTCATCGTGTGTTTACTTATGCTTTCATGAATCATAATATTTGAGTCAGTCAAGATGATTTTGCGCGAACTATATGCGCTTTCGGCTACATTTTTTTCATATCTACACTTTTCTCTATGTTTGCCACAGATGGCATATCTCGAGACACCAAAAAATGTAATAGTAAAGGAAGGTGAGGTTGCATCAATGTCATGTGGACTTAATCAGAGATTGAATTTGAGTCAAACACAGGACCATGTTGCCTGGTATAAATCGGGTGGTGGAGTTGCCTTAACAAGGAATAATGATGTATTTTCAGATGTACTAGGAAACAGGACTCGTGTTTTGATTTCTGGCTATGGAAGTCGATTTACGTTGCTAATATTAGACGTAAGGGTTTCGGATGCTGGTGAATATTTTTGTGTCGTGTTTTACAAAGGTCAGTCGGTGGTATCACCAACTGCTTCCCTTGTTGTTCAGAGAATAGTCAGAAACGAACAGATCCCAACAAGAACAACCAATGTCCATAAAAATGGCCAGCCGCCAATGGTGTCGCAGTTGTTAGCCCCAAATTGGCCGACTGCACCATCACCAACAAAAACAACAATAAAGGATATTATTAATAATAATGATATTGACTTTGAATATTTGGACACTAAGCTTCAAAGCGCCCTCATTTTACATTTAATGGCAGACGGTATTTTCTTTTTTATTATATTTATAACAATCATTATTACTGCGTTGTGCTTGAGAAAACAAATTGCAAACTTTCAAATAATTCATCAACGTCTGCACTTCCAAACTGATAATAAAAATGGGAAAAGGAGGCGATTTATGAGTTGGAATGGATTTAGCCAAAACAGAGGTAAGAAAAGGTCTGAGTACCAAGAATATATAAAAGATGAAGGAGCTCCTAGTAGCGAGTACACAACATTGAACACAAATAGAATGCATCGTGTTGGTTTACTTAGAGATAATTTGGGTACATCACATACTGTTGAAATGACGTCACTTAGACTGCCATCTCAACATTATCACAGCTCAGTTCTTGCAGATGCCAAGAAAACTTCCACTCAGTAGTCTTATGCAGAGAACAGTGGATTGGCGTTCAAATTGGCAACTGGTACAATATTCAATCTAAAAAGTATCGACATACCCACCGAAATGAACTATCCAAATTGGTGGACATAACACAATACCAGTTAATGATGCGTCCACAGTAACTATTAAAGGAAACATCTAATCGCTAATATGGTGCAAAGAACCGTAAAACGTACGTCCAAGCTAATATTGACAATTAAACACCGAATTTAGAAGATTGACAGACCGATGGAAAAAAAGCTAGAAGCTGTCAAGGTTGGTGGACAAATCACCAATTAAAATTCATTTTATTGCAACTATTGACTAAAAAACAGTTTAATTGTATAATAGGTGATTTTCCACAGAAACAATTAGTGCATTTCTTTTAAACAGGAATCCAACAAAGGAAAAGCTATTTAATACTATTAAGAGGTATATCAAAATATAGCGACATACAGTATCAAAAATTATCATCATCGAAGTATTATTATCAGAGCGTATTGAAAGGTTTAAGACAAAATCCCCCCCCCCCCAAAAAAAAAAAATTCTCCGATCGACTGAATAATCTATTTATTAACATGGTGGAAAGTCATCACTGAAAACTGTCCAGTAAATTTGACATCAATAGTTTTACTTTGGTTACATGGCTTCAACGCGACGCATTATTAAAGTTAAATTGTAGACTTATATACTTACTTAATTTAATCACTACTAGGTAAAATATTAAAAACATTAAAATATAAAATATTGTATCTTCAGTGTTATGTAGTAGGTAGTTAACACCATTTTCATTGTAAATAGGCTTACGAATCAATACGTGCCTGGTTGCATAACAAAACTGTTTGGACTTACAGTCGACCTTCTCATTTACACACCACTCGGTCTTGGCGATGTTTGTAAATGAAAAACTTTGTAGGCCTAAATGAAGTTTATGAACGGACTACTAAGACCTGCCAAACACTTGTTTGTGTTTATTTTCCATAGATTTATTATTACGGCTAGAGGGTGAACTTTACACTGTAAAATTTCAGTCCCATATAGGCGCCTACTATTTTGATTTCTTCAGCCTTTGCCACAAACATGCAAGTTAAATAATAATAACTGTTTTACTATTATTGTATTTTTAACATTGTTTTGCAATACAATTTATTTACATAAACATGTCACACATATTTTATGTTGTCAATGTCTTTAGATTTTTATTAAATTTACTTTAATTTTTTCATAAATTTGAAACTGCTATGAAAGACTGCGCGTGCGCAATTCCAACATAGCAACAGGGTTAGAACGTAACGCGATTTGATTGGTTTGATTCCAGAATAGTAGGTGATTACATGGAACTGCACTTGGGGCTATCTATTCTGTGGAAGTTCACCATCTAGCCGTAAATAATATATCTATGTTAATTTCTTATCTCGTTAACTATAACGTTCTGTTTGAATAAACTAGTTGAAGGAAAATGCAAACATTAGGTGTACATTCCCATTAGAAAGTTTTGTCAAGTATTACCACAATAGATAATTTGATTAGTTTCCACTTGATGGCTATAGCTGTACAGTATATTCCTATCCTTTATAAACATTAATGTGATAAGCCAGTGAGGTGACTAATTCAAAATTACCCTACATTTCTTTGAAAACGTAAGGTAAAATTGACCAATCTCTCTAATGGGAACGTGCACGTAATGAAAACAAAAGAATCATCATTGATAAATTATCTGATTATTATATAATTAGCCATTATTCTAATGTTACTGACTGAATAGTATTCGTAAAATAGAAGGTTTGTAAATGAGAAGTTTGACTGTAACTATAGTTGAGTGACGCTTATTTCAAACGGAGCGATTATTCAAACTGGGTGCTTGTAAATAAAAATCGAGGGGTAGCTAAAGAAATAATAGATTGTAGACCTGTTGTATAAATACAATATTTTAAACCACAATTGATTATACCGGCAGATAGGATGGACTTACAGACCAACGGACATGGCTGAGGTGGGAATTGATGATGGAATTTGAAGTCGGTGATTTAGTTTTCTGAAAAAAAAAACAGGGCGTTTATGCAAGTTAGAGGAGCGTGCTCCCAAGCAGTTATTTAAATGGGACGCTTAGGACTATTTCCACTTTAGAAAAGGTCGCTTACTTGAAAGGGGTCGTGGCTATCCGGGGGCTCTATTCGCACGAATTCTGTAGACATTTTTTTGACCGCATCCCTCTGGCCACTCCTCGTCAGTATCATTATTAAAATACTTGCTAACTCGCGCGCATAATACGTGAGTCTCACGCATTAGAAGAATTCGTAAAACCACGGATAATAGAATCTGTGGTAAAACGTAAATAATATTGGACCAATATACGTGAGAAACAGAACTATAACATACAACATGATGCGAAATGCCATAAAACGATTTTCCATGAAAAACAACAAAAAAAACAACAAAAACAACATACTGACTTCTACATACATGTTTTGTTTGTTTGGGGGGTTTTGCTTGTCAAAATCAGATTGGATAGTTGGTATACCTGGCAGTATAGCCTTACGCAATAAGCCCAATAAATTGGCGGGTATGTTATTAATACATTTTATATTAAACAAATGGAATCGTAGTTATTTAAATTTTATCAGAATATGTATATATTAAAGTTTGTAAATTATTTTTTATCGTTGAATTTATAACAATCATTTTAAATTAAATGTATAAGTAATAAATGCTGTTTTGTTTATAATTTCTACTTAAATACCAAAGTTATTATTTATAAATAAAATATAATATACGTACGATATTTGTATCATTATTATGATTTTATTCCATAGAAGATTCAAGATAACAAATATTATTGTTCAATAATGCACATAGTAGCCATATCCTATTAAATGCAGCAAGGTCTTAGTTTACCGTTATTACCTCCGTCAAACGAAGTTGGCAGGAGGCTATGTTTTCACTCGTGTTTGTCTGTCTGTGTGTGTGTGTTAGCAGGATTACATGAAAACTGCACAACGGATTACGACGAAATTTTGTGAAGATGTTCAGTTTGTACTAAGGACGAACTGATTAAATTTTGATAACGAACGAGGTCCGAATACAGATTTGGGGGACACATTTAAGGGTTAGCCAATGGGTCGTATGTAGTTGTAGTATGCTATGAGTGGAAACTTAATCACCTGTATTGTTATCTGCTCGCAATAATACATAGTCGTACGCATGGAGCGTCCGGTTAACAGCAGTTACGGCTGTTGTCTATTGATCCAAAGATCGCGGGTTCGAATCCTGTCTTGATTAGCGGTTGTATTATTTTTTATTTATTTTTTTTTTCTATCTAATACGATATAATCAGAATCGAGTGGTTATTATTATCAATTGTGGTTTAACGTCTGTTATGGTAATAGTTGGACTATTCCATTGTTCTGATGTCTTTGCTTATTCGACTGAGTACAGTATACAGTACTATGAAAAAAAAATATCTGTACAGCCTATGCCCAGAAAATTGAATTTATTTCAGGATGACGGGGCCGTGTGGGCGGAGGTATGCTCTCTGTGGAGTGCTTAAGGAAGCATTATTGGCGTATCGTGACATGTTTCGAGAAATATAATAATTAGTCGACCAACTAAGAGTTATTGTACGCGATAACGTGATCGTGCAGATTGTTAGAATATGAGCGCAAATTCACGTTTTACTGGGCTGGATATCATTCTGTCCCGAGGGCTAGTGTAAGGCTTGGTATAGGCCTAGCCAAAACAAATCTTAATTTGTTATAAACCTATAATATTACGTTGAGTTTGGTTGCTTTATTAGCTGATCTGCTACATAGCAGATCAGCTATTGTAACTGTACGAAATCATCATCTTCTTTTTGACTATTTAGCTGATCTGCTACACAGCAGATCAGCTATTGTTACTGTACGAAATCATCATCATCTTCAACATCTTTTTACTTATTAGCTGATCTGCTACATAGCAGATCAGCTATTGTTATTGTAAGAGATCTTTTTAGCTGATCTGCTACATAGCAGAGCAGCTATTGTAATTGTAAGGGATCTTTTTCTTCTTTGTTTCCGGCACTTTTTGTTCCCCGATTAT
>JAOTQE010020937.1:0-10660 GCA_025631205.1 Nesometra sesokonis | reverse complement strand
CCGGATGCGCCCCCTCCCCCCCTAAATCCGCCCCTGGTTATCAACCTTGGCTTGTCCAGGATAAAATTTATTTCATATTTAATCATTAATATTTAAACTTCCCTTGGTAGAATTTTTCATTTCAAAGAAAAAAAAATTACGAGTCAGAGTATAATAACCGAGCTTGAAACGGTCAAAAACCTAGGATTTCAAGAAATTCCCTATCTAAATCGGCATGAGGAGTTGTTACAAATCGAAATTTTCTGATATAACTGTAGGAGATTTTTCAAATTATTTTTCACAAAATAATAATATTTACAACATAATCCGTTTGGGCCATTACATGAAAATCATAAATAAAACGTAAATTTCCCCAAAAATTCAAGTTTTCTCTAATGGTTAAGGCGACCTTGCAGAGCAAATGATACAACGTCTCAATAGGATACTACAATATTAATATTTTTTCATGGACATGACCTAATCTAATCAGGTATTGTTGATACCATTGTTTTAATGTTTCCCTGTTTATCGTACATTTCCTAATAGACACGTGCCTTATGACTTTACAAAAATGTTTAAAGCAAAAGTATGGTCTAGTAACAAGCACATGCTTCTTTTAACAATGGAACAAGGAACTGTATTCATTTCAACCATTGTTAAAACTTTTAATTTGTTTAAGTACCGTTAACCACGATAGTTAAAGAAACGTGATGAAGTTTTCTAAAGAAATGTTGGTCATCACAGGATGTTTTTAATAATGAATTTTAATGCTATAAATACCTTAACAATTATTTAAAAACCTCAAATATATAAATATGAATAAAACGGATGTAATAAATGAAAACAAAGGATTTCAATGAATGAATGGATAGTAGGCAGCAATGAATGGCCTCAGCGAGTTACTTACTATCTAGTTTATTGTGTGCTAAATCAAAGAACGTAAATAGCACAAGAATGGGCACAACAAGATTTTTCCATTATGTTGAATTCTTGCCCTTTGTGGTGATTTCAGACTCTTGATATTTGTTGAAATACTGTGTAGACATAGAAGTGCTTGCTTAAAAAATTGTGACCCATGGACACCTAATCCTCAAATGGAACACCAAATGTTATGATGACCCAACATGTACATCTACACTGCACTTGAGTAAAACGTTGTAAGTGCAGTTCATTTTGGTAAACTAGATGTTTCATGCATGATAGACTGTATTCAATCTTTTCTCTGTATTATTTTTGTTAAATTTTCTTAAACCCATTTCAAATAGAACTGTAAAATAGGAATATTGCGGTAATTTGCAGATGCCGACATTAGAGTGAAACGGTACCCTTCAATTCCGGCATTTATTAAACCGCCTTAGACCCTAGACATTTTATCGTTTTATTACAGTTACAGGTTCTAGGTCAACAGTCTAATGCCAGCTTATGCAGTGAAGCAGAACTAAACAAGGTCAAAACTGGAAATATTGGTTAAAACAGCACCTCATAATCATATAATTAAGGGTATGTTCAGACTCAACGATTAAGCGGAGCGTAACGTACGCGGCGTACGATAATTTGTGTCTGAACTAGCCGGTGATTAGCGTAAGTCACTAATCCAGAGCGTAACTTCAGCTTGTTGCAAACCCCAGTTTAGCGTAAGCTACGGAGCTACGCCTCGTACACCTGAATGGTTTTGTCCTTGTGTTACGCGTTGTCCAATCACAATTTGCAATCTGTCTGCATTGGCCAATCAATTATGGATCACTTGTCATAGAAAAACTCACTAGCGGCAATTTAAAAATTGCCTACGACTTGCGCTACGCCTTGTGTCTGAACACCTTGGTCGTTACGTCACAGATTAGCTTGCCCCTTGCTTACACTAAGCTCCGCTTAAGCCATCAATCTGAGCATAGCCTAAGACTACCAATGTTACACCTTCCCATTGAGCCTTTCACACATGAAACCATCATATTACCAGAATACGACATCTTAGTAAAAGGGTTTAGACTGACGATAATACCGGCATGGTTATGGTAATATCACTGCGGTATTTTCTTTGCACAACCACTGTCCCATCTAAAACATGAAGTGGGGGAGGGGTTGTGAACAGTTCTTAAAGGCCCGGTCACATATAGCCGACGCACGACCCACGCATTGAAATTCAGCAAAAAAATTGAAAATAGTTATTGTGCGCCCAACTCCTGTCAGGATTTGGGAGAAACTAGCGAGCTTGCACCGAATGCATAACGTTTTGCTGACGCGCTGCACGTATACTGGGCGTATAAAGAGCGCAAAGAGACCGTACACAGAGCACTTATGTTAAAATCCTCAACGCATGCACCGCGTGTTGCTAGCGTGCTGCACGAATGGCCAGCGCATGCACCACACGCTCAATCATCATATTCGTCGTATGTTCGCTGCGTATGCGTGTGAAGCACGCTAATTGTGCGCCATGCGTGCGCTAAAACACAGTCGCCGAACGTGCAACGAATACACAGCATGTGGTCCACGTATGTCTGATGTTAGTCTAGAGCGCTCTGCATGTGACTTGCGTCCTTCTGGCGAGTACATTCATGCGTCAAGATCCGCGCACATTTTTGTGCATGCACAAAAAATCCTGAACCACGAAGCCATGACGTCGAATGCATAACGTTGGTCCAACGCGTTCGACGAACAAGTAACGCAGGATGACGCACGTCTAGCCAATGACAACGCACTGGAAGAAATGCAAAAATTCAATGCGCAGCCTGTGCGTCCCCCATGCGTCGCCTATGTGTGACCACCACTTTAGTTTGAGAGTATGTGAAAAAATTTGAAGAAACATGCTGCTAGATTAAAATGTTCATTATGATCATCTGTGGATTTTTAGGCTTGTTTTCGAAATTTGGGGACTATTTTCCTATAGAAAATTACTGTAAGGCGGTATACACTGTTCCTTTCAGTGTTTTTTTATGAGTGAAATATTTTTATTTTTATATGTTTAAATGTGTCAAATTTTGAAAGTTTAGAATATTGTTGCCAATTTTTATATCAAAATCCAATAACACAGGGTTATTGCCAACAACTTAATTCATGTATGCCAAAATTAATTATTGAAGGTAGCAGCTAAGAATTAATATTATTAAATACCGGTTTCTACCGCTTAAGTTACTGGATCCCACCAGATACTTTCAGACAATAACCAATTCTCTAATGATCATACGACTTGCCTCATCATCTTAAACTTTGAATTTGGTGCTTAAAATAGCGTTGCTTTTTGTCCGAGTTCAGGAAGTAATATAGGTAATTCATTGCTCAAATGTGTTCATGCATAATAAGAACCTATTCTATTCTGACTTAAATCCAAAACTGCTTCCGGATTTTCTGCAACTTCTTAAACTTCATCAAACCTCAACATTTAAAATTTGTTTGCTTTATTGTTCTAACTTTGACCTTGGGTTAAATGTTTTATGGTCAATTTGCCAGACTACAATAGAACCAGGCTAAACCTAACAGCCATGGTTAAATCTATTCAGATGTTAATAAAAACTGTTTCAATTTCTTCACACCAAAACTAATTCGTCTATTAATGTATTAATATCGGAGAAAACCGAGAGGCGTAATTGGTGGTAAATGGTAGTTCTACAAGCATTTACACTAATTGAATTGGTTTAACGCACTCATAGACGATTGTGATAGGCATAGCAAAATCACAGCTATTTTAAAAAAGCCATCAACTTTTTCTCACGATCATTGTCAATCAGTGCTGATGATTTGTTATGCAATATGATTTTGTAGCAATTTTTGTCAGACCATTGTTTTAATTTAACCATTGAAAGAATTGCTTTCAATTATACAATGTGACCTCTCTTGATAATTGATTTTGAAAACGATAGTTATAAGAAAACCATTGTCTAATGATAAAGGAAGTACTTTTGCGTGAAAGAAAATTACTATAATATAATTTAATTTTAAAAATTAATTTTTTCATATTTAATATTTATTAATAATTAACTTTAGGCCTATCTTTAAAAAAAATGTATTCATATATTTACACAATAGTAAGGTTTACTTAACAGTAAGGGAGCATATCAAAATTATTCTACTACAGTTACTGCAATAATCTATTGCTATTAAGTCTACTGCAGTTACTGCAGTAATCTATTGCTATTAAGTCTATTGCAGTTACTGCAGTAATCCAATGCCATTCTGTTTTCTTTGGTGATTGCATTGACATAAAAGATGTCACATGGACATGTTGTTTTTAGTAATTCTCTTTTAGCTACTGAACTAATACTGTTGTAATTTAATTACTGCAGAAACTGCAGCAGGATAATCTTGACATGATCCCTAAGTTGTTGGCAGACAAATAGTGAGCTCCAGATTTGTGACGTGGAATGTGAAATGTGCATGGAAAATATATGCGTTGCATGCATTCTACGCCCTATGTTCAATCGATTCAATACTGACAACCCGCACGTAGGATGGGGTAAATGCGTGAATTAACATTTCTGAACTTGAAAATCTTTAAAATGCTTAAAAATGCAAAATCTGCAAATAATTAGAGAAACTGTCATTAAAAAAAATTTTCTAGTCAATGCAGGGAGTTTATGATGTCAGATGGTATTAAACCTGACTTGCATCAGTATTTGTACTACATTGTGGATTCAAAATCACCCAACAACTGTCCTAGATACAGGGTGACAATAAAACACATGGTGGGGTTGGTATGACGTCAATACATTGCACATTGTACGTTTCACACCATCGCAAATAAAAAGCCCTCTAATGTAGGCCTAATATTTATGCCTAATATTTTAAATATTAGCCTATCTACCAGTTTGAAGTTATTTATCTTGTCAATCAAATGAAATAGCAATACTGTACTATTCTTAGAAAAAAAATTAAGTAGATACTAATAAAAACTGAAACTGTATGTATCTCTTTATAGTAGAACTGCTTTGCACGCAACTATGCCACTAATGTAGACAAATACTTATACCTGGATTATACAGAAATAAACAAGGAAGTTGAGTGTGTAAGTACTATTTAGAAGAATCATAACAATTCACTTCTGTCTGAGGTTACGAAGGGGAATTCCCAGAAATTGAATACCTCCCAGATTCCAATTGTGCATAGTGAGCAATTAAATGTTAGTTGCTTCCTTAAAAGTTAGAAACAACAGTTGCAAATCCCCAGGGTTCTATTCTAAACCAGGTTATTAATTTGTGTAGTTTTGAGACTTGTTAATGTTATGATTACCTCCTGCAATAAGTGGAGATCATAACATGAAGGGAGATATCTCCTCAGATAGCATTTGTGATCAACTAATTATCTAATTTATTGACAATATTTTAAATAATAATAACAATGAACATTTATTATGCGCCATTATCCATATGCAGCGACATGCAAATGAGAAGTACATAAGGTACTGAGGTTAAAAATGTTCTGTTAAAAATGTTCTGAGGTCATCAAAAAGGTCTTGAGTTTTGATTTAATAGGTTCCAGTGAGGGTGAATTTTTAACAACCTACGGTAAATGGTTCCCCAAAAACGAAGCGGAAAAGGCAAATGATCAGTTACCTCAAGAAGTTGAAAACCTATTATTGAAAAGGTCAAATCGTTAATTACATCAACTTCCAAGTATGAAATAAGGATGTAAATAAACATTTAAAACAAAACAATTAGCTTAAACTAAATAGAATTTATGGAATTGTTCTGGGAAGTCTAGTATACATACCAATTTTATACTCTATATGGAACGTCAAAACAAAGACCAAGGATGATAGTAAAAAAGAGATTATTAAACTTATGGAATTGTTCTGGGAATGTCCAGTATGCAACCAATTTGATACTGTATATGGAATGCTACAAAAAATACTGAATATAGTGAACTGGAAAAAATTGTAGAACTTATGAAAGAGTTCTGGGTATATCCATACACCTAATCTGATACTGTACGGAATGCCAAAAAAGAGGATTAATGAAGAGATTACAAACTGCAGAATTTTAAAATAATTCTACAGTAACTTCCAGCTACAAAACTGTGCATCCATCCAATGAATGAGATAAACTGAAACTTGATCTATGAAATACTGCATAAAAATGATTATATAATCTGCCCAACCTATTTTTTAAAAAATCTCCAAATTATTTTTCATGAAAACTTCCTTTATTATTTCAAATAAAAGCATTTGAATTTTAATCATTATAAATGACAACACAGAATTAAAACTAGTTTCCTTATCTGCAAAATCCATAGGGAAGTAACAGGTATGCACAAAAGGATGGAAATTTAACAATCTGAAAACATCAGGTGATGGAGAGATGAATGAAATGGAAATACCAGATATACAGAATATCTGTCTCCAAACAAAATGTAAACAGGATATCTCTCGAGTTTTTTCTACTGAGATATCAATGCATTCACACGCGTATGTAAGTAATGTCTAGTAATGCGAAGGTCATTTAAAAGAACCAGGAAAACAATATATTCACGGCAAATGCGTACTGGTTGTGGTACTAATTTTATAAATTTTTCTAGGCCTAGAGCCTAGGCCCATTCGTTCATGAGCTTGCCGGGCTGGAGTTGGTTATCGCAGACTTCCAATCGTCTTTTGCAGTACCATCAAGGTAAACATTCGAAGCAATCAACAGCGTCAACAGTGTATTTAGAAACCACCGTTGTTTCTGACAGTTTTTAATAATTCTAGAGAGAGCATTTTTAACATCACGCCGGCATTCATTTATATGCCTTCTCTCCTATTTCCACTCATAATTAGCGTTGATAGAAAAGATTTGTCCATATTACGATCCCGGTGCAACAACGAAACCCTGAGAAAGACCATTGTTTTTTAATCGAGCAGCATTATTGCGCATGCGCAGAGGCATCAGGTAATATCTCAGAAAATATGTTGAAAAATTTTCCTAGATTGTCCGAGATTTTAACAGGATGTTGCATTCACACATGCTATAAAATGTAACAATTTGTTACATTTTGTTACATTTGGTAAGATTTTTGTACGTGTGAGTCGGGTGTAAGGTAGTCTTATTTCAAGATTTGTTAATCACTGCACACATGAATTTGCGTTTCCTCGTGACTTTCTGTACATGTGCATAAAGGTTTGTCTACAGTTGAACCTCCTATAAGCAGACACCATCGGGTGTTGGAAAAGTGCCCATTTACGAGAGGTGTCTGCTTACAAGAAATTCAGCCGAATCTAAATTTAAAGACAAAAAGTGTCTGCATCCGCTTACGGGTGTCCGCTTACAAGAGGTACCAAATACATTAATAATATAAGATGAACAAAAGGGCCTTTGAACTAGTGTCCGTTATGGGAGGTTTCCGCGTACGAGAGGTGTCTGTACAGGGAGGTTCAACTGTATTCATAGTGTTACTGATGAAATGACAGCATGGTCATTGAGACATGTACATAATACCTACTGTAATAACCTATTTTTCTACAAATTCCCTAAAATTATTCTTCACATAAACTTCCTTAAATATTTGGAATAAAAACACCTCATATCATTTTAAAAGTAATCGGTATAAATGACACCTTAAAAAATTAAAAATAATTTCCTTGTCTGCAATACCCACACAGGGAAGTATGGGGAAATTATTATAAAATTCTAATCGTAAGCCCTATGCTTGTAGCACTGGTCTGACTAATTTATCGTATTTTGCTCTATATTAGTTGCTGCTTTTTATTGAAATTTGTCATAAGCATGACAATTCTTTTATTTGGTAAGAAAAAAACTATGCATTTATTTGTCTAACCCATGAGAACTCTATTCATACGTGAGAAAAAATAATGTATGTGCAAGACTTTCAAAATAGATGCCCACGCCTCGATTTTTGTTTTTGTTTTGACTGGTCCACTGGGCAAGTTGACTTTACATTTCACTAGCCCATAAGCAATTCAAATAGCCCATGTCTGTGGCAACTTAATCGACAATCTGTAAAAGTGACTGCTTGACACTTGTATTCACTAGGTAACTGGGCTAGTAAAATTGAAAATTCACTAGCCCGGTGCAATTTTCACTAGCCATTGTACACTGGGCTAGTAAAAAATCAAGCCCTGGATGCCCAGGTGAGTGAGACTCGCACATTATGTCTGAAAGCTTATATGAGGCTAGTCGTGGCAAACCCACCAAGCTGTTGGACAGGAGTTATTGAGAAATAAGCCAATAAACAACAGTAAATATAAACAAATACAAAGAAAATTTGTGTATATTTTATTCATTAACTCCAGTTATGCATGTCCAATTTTGATGAATGACCCCTCAGTTTAAAGCTTACGAAAAGTCTAATATGCATTTAATTTTTCAATTTTCCTACAACTTGGTGGTTTTGCCGTGTCATGCCTAATATGTATAAATTAATCCAGCTTTCTTCGCAAGTGAGCGGAAAATTAAGAAGTGGGGGTATTCGCTTGTTTTAAACAATATTCTTTTTAATATAAATAGGCCAATAGCTACATTATTATTATAAACATATATTTTTTGTTTGCAACACTTCAAATACTCCATTAGATTAAATATTACACCAGGTTATTGCTTCACGCATTCTTCAAAACTGAACAGATTCTATTTATAACTTTTTGTCTGCTTGACACTTGTATTTACTAGCCAACTGGGCTAGTAAAAATGAAAATTCACTAGCCTGGTGCAATTTTCACATTGTACACTGCGCTAGTAAAAAATCGAGCCCTGGATGCCAATAAATGAATGCAGCTTTCTTCACAATTGAGGAGAAAATTAAAAAGTGACATATTCGCACTGATATTCGCTTGTTTTAAACAATATTCTTTTCAATATAAATAGGCCTATAGGTCTACATATTATAATCATGTTTTGTTTACAGCACTTCAAATACTCAATTAGATTAAATATTATTATTACACCAGATTATTGCTTCATGCACTTTTCGAAACTGAACAGATTCTAGTTATAACTTTTTTGTGTATAAATAGAAATAAACTGCTGTTTCTATTGTATCTTTGGTTTATAAATGCAAGAATTACTTATGTATGTTTATAATTTCAATTAATGTATTTTTAATAATGTTAGATTACTTTTTATGTCATTTACATTATACATTTAATTTGACTAATAATTACCAGAACAGGTTTAGTTAAAATATGAGATATGGCCTCAAGGATGAATGAACATATGTTGATTAACAAGCATTCATTATAAAATAATGATTTTATTATTAGAAACATGTTGCAGAAATTACAAAATTTCCATAGCAAAAAAATTCAATTATTTCAGCATAATTTGGACAATCCATATAGCTTCAATCAGTAGTGGTACTATGGGACCACATAGAGCCCTAAACCCCCCAACAGGCACTTGGAGCTTTACCCGAATTGCACTGTTCACATTGGACTTTCAAACGTGATCAAGATAACTTTTTTATTTTTTTATGGCAAATGAAAGCGAGTTAAACTGAAAGTTTTTGGAGATGCAATCTTTCCTAGATGTTTGCACTGGACTTCCTGGGCGATCGTAGCTTTAAACAAAAAAGATTTTTCAAAATTCTATTAAATACCTAAATACTTAATATAGTATCCATGGATATCTACATAATTCCTACTGCATTCTTGTTTCTATATACATTATAAACTTGGAATATATAATAACAGGAAAGGTTTTTTTTTCATATAAATCTTTTCTTAAATCATTCTGACTTGAATTTCCATATAAATGCAAAAATAAGAAATAAGAAGTTATTAATAAATGGACAGTTATTGATAATTAAATCTTTTCTTAAATCATTCTGGTTTGAATTTCCATATAAATGCAAACTAAAAAATAAGACGTTATTATTTTTGCGAACACTATTGTCTAAAGGCATTGTTGTCTATTACTATCTAGACATAGCAACTAAAGGCTTAGACTTCACTATTTAACCATATCATTATAAATCCAGCCATACACCAACCAAAGATTTTTTTAAAATTCTGTGTTGTCAACAAAAAAACTATTTTGTATTCAAATTCCTAAATATAATACTGATCTGGCATGTTTATATCTTTACATTACTTCAAAACATAAAACAAAATAAGCAAAATAAGTATACAATTTGATTTTTTGGGTGGATCATAAAAATAAAACTGATAAATAAGCCTGAAAGCATAAATAACTAATATTAGCTTTTTCCTACTTAAGAATAAAATTTAAACAAGTATACAGGTAAATTTCCAAAGAAGTTTAATTTTGGTTGATTTTGGAAGGATGCCCCTTTAAACAGTACTTTAAATCATTTTACTGATTGTACCAGTACAATTAAATTAAATAAAACTGCACCAATCATTAGGATATAAAAACACACCCACCATACTATAAAAAGGTGCAGAATAATGTTCAGACAGATGGGCCCGAGGTATTAAGGAAGGTAAGGTGAATTAAACTCATGGGCTCACAATTTCTTTGTCTTCACCTTTGTTTTGAAACAGAAACTTTCTACTAAGTGGAACTGTTTCAATACCTGCAACCATGAAGGATATTAAATCTGTTAACTTCATTCTTTGTCAGACAAAAGAAAAGTGTTATTAATGTTGTGTTGGAAAAAAATATTCAATAAAATTGCTTCTTTTTTCATAACTGAAATTTCCCTTTTCTCAATGGTGTTTAAACTTTAACTAGAACTGAACTCGTCAATTTGACGAGTTAGCTGATCCGCAGTTGCTTTTAGTTAAATTCACGTTTACACT
>JAOTQE010020926.1:0-10660 GCA_025631205.1 Nesometra sesokonis | reverse complement strand
ATAGAGTCGTTTGTCTGAATACTTATACTCGATCGGGGCCGCTGTTTGAATAGGTAATCTACAGACGTCGCCTTGAGAAATTTATTTTACCCGACAAAACAAAAGAACGAAACTTCACTGTTCAGGGCCTTAAAGCCGATATAATCTGACAAACCCTGACCCCGAGAGATCGAATTGCTGTACAGATTAGGATTAGCTGCTTCGCAGCAATTATAGCTTATATTATCCTCTATTATACCAATAACTCAATTTTGAATTTTCCTACAATGAATTTTGTGGTGAGACCTCATATTTAATTGTGGGTATGCAATTTACTAGGACTTTATGGGTACCATTAAAGCTCTTAACTATGGTTGATGATAATGTTGTAGTAATAATAAAAATAATCATAATATTATACATATGGAGCATTGATCGTAATGATAATTGTATTAATTATAGAGATAAACAATGATAATAATATTTTATGTATTTTTGTTTTTCTTTATAGAATTATTATGTACAGTATTTACTATGAAAATATGCCATGGAAACAAATTTCAAACATTAATGTTTTGGACTAATAAATGTTATCATTATCTTATCTTTAATAGTAACCCACCAATATTAGAAACTTCATCTCTGTAAGCTGGCTGTTTTTAGTTCATAAATAAAGTTAAGTCAACAAAAGGTATTTAGTTGTGCTGTAGTTCATTATTTGTTTCTATGAATTAGTGGCGTGAAAAGCTGGGGGTAGGGGTGGGTTACTATTTCCAAATGCCTAGATTAAGCATAATAAACAAACTGGCTAAAGGTTGTCAATATTTTTAGTCAAATTATAAATTCTTTAGCCAAATTAAAAAAAAGACTGATAAATTAAAAAAAAAAAAAATTCAATATAGCCAATTTGGCGAAAGGTCATTTTTATTTTAGCCAAATGAGAATTCCAGTAGCCATTGGCGACTTGGTGAATGGTTAGAGTGAGCATAGGACAAAATAAAACATACTGTATCTTATTCCCATAACTTTTTACAATCTTGAGATAGAAAATAATGGAATGCCGACAGTTTTATCTGTTGTTACTAACTTGTAATTAACATTCATTTCCACCAAATTTTACAGAATACATCAATTTTTTATCGGCGAAAGAAAAACACAACAAAACTGCCATTTTCACCCTAGCGAAATTACATTTAAGATTGGTTTAAAAATAATTTTCAATGTTTACTACAACATTTAATGAAAAAATGTTTTCAGCGTCACATTAAATCTATAAATAGTACTTTTAGCTTATTAAGTAAATTATTAATACGTGTGCTATAAAAACAGTTATTAATTGGAAGACGGTGAATTGTATAGGAAAGCTACAGAATCAGCATGCTCGTCATTGCAAAATCAATTTTGTCTGGGAGCTACAAAGCGATGTACATGAAGGCAGGGCTCACAGAATTGGTTGCCCGACGGCCCAAGGCAACCAAAAATTTACATCGGGTAACCAAAAATGATCTGATGGGTTTTGGCTCACGTTAATCGATCATCAAGTCACTATGACTCCAGCTAAAATATTTTAGGGGCTTTAGAAAAACTCTTAGAGGTCTAGCGAAAAAGATAAAAAAGCTGGCTTAGCAAAATTACAATAGTTAATTAATTAAACAAGGCAAGGGAGAGATATGGGATTTTGCAAGGGGGTGCGGCACACTATTCCCCATCATGGTTGGCATGTTCCCAATTTGAAATTTAACAAGCAAAAAAAGGTTATTTGCGCTATTTTATCTGTTTTATAACTTGTCGATATTTTATTTCTGGGGACAATTTTGGTGGTTGTTGTTCATTTCATGCAGAAATTACAAAAAAAATTAGAGCTTTCATACTAGAATGATTCAATTATGACTTAACATATAAAATAATGGTGGAAAATATCTTTACTAAAGTAAAATGATATCACAATCAATAAAAAACATTAAAATCATTTAATATCAATGATTTTATTGATTACAAATCTTTTGATTTGGTTTGTGTTTTGATTTTAACACTATATACTTCTCAAACCTTGTTTAATTTCTATAGTTTAGTTACTTTTATTGAATTATCATAGATTGTTATCTACCATCTAAAACACAATTGTTGCTTTATCTACACACTAGTGAGCAGACCTACTTTATACTTATCAGGCTGTTTTACTGTTTTATTTAATAATTAGGTTCCAGATGGCAGAAATCAGGGGCGAATTACTATCTAACAGTCTTAACTGATGGTCTTACAGAATAAAGCCGGCTTTAACACATAGATGGTCTTACCAAAGTCACCCATGTTAGACCATTGCTATAAAACAGTCTTTCCTAAGACCATGCTGAGTATTGAATCTCAAAAAAACACTCCATAGTAACAGTAATTTTTGTGCCACATCACGTTTGATTTTTATACGAAAAAGTTATACAAGTTTTAATTTCATAATATGGTGTACGTTTAAACAGTTATAGTTATAACAAATTATTAAAACAGGAAATTCAAGACTCCTCCAAGCAGGCTTTAATATTTAAGACTGCTAACTGCTAAGACCACGGTATAGCAATGGTCTATAATTAAAGAATGTGTGTGATTCCACAATTATAGACAGTCTTAACGTTAAGACTGTTTAAAGACCGCTTATAGCAATCCGCCCCTGAATATTACTGTAATTGACCTTTCCTAATGTGCAAGGGTATATACAATACAAAACAACACTTTAAAAAAAATCAAGATTCCCAGAACCCAATTGGGATCCCAATTTTTGGCCATGATCCCTAAATTTTAAACCGAGATTTATAATCAGGATTCTAAAGGAAATGATCATATCCCAGTGGGATTAGGCAATCCCGCCGCGATCCCGGTCTTGAGGATTCTTAAAAATCCCGACATTGCCTGAATTAATCCCACTTGGATCCAACCGGGGTGATCGTATCCCAGTGGGATCAAGCCACCCTTCTGGAATCTTGGCAGATCCAACTGGGATCTCACTAAGATACTGCTGTTACTTTTTATAGGGAATGCATTGATAAAAGGCAAACATCAAAATAAAAGAGACAAGGCAAAATTTAAAGACTTTCGCCACTGTCTGGTCCAAGTCCTGAATGTGAAAGGGAGAGGGTTGTGCCTCGGGCCGGCAACCCACCATGAGAAAAAATGTTAACGAAGAGTAACCAAATACAAGTCTTGGGACGGACAGCAACTGAGGATAGAGACTTGAATGTCTTTGATGACGAACAGGGATGAAAGCCAGAAGGAAGTTCCTGCTCTGAAGCCATCTTGGTGACATCCAAGCAAACAGTAAGAAGAGATGTCAGGAACAGAAAAAGCTCAGGGCAGGGCTGGAGGAAAAAATTTATTTACATCTTATGCTGCAGTGAGAGTGAAGATGATTAAGTAATATTTTAAGAAAAACAATGCTGACAATTAAATAATTGAATCATGGTTTTATAAATGTTTGGAGCAGTTGGCACAGCGGTTCCAGTTAAGAATCCTAATCGGGAGGTTGGTGGTTCGAGACTCACTCACAGCAGTTGCTTGTACACCTGAGCAACGCAGTTTACTAACATTGCTTTAGTCTACCCAGCTGTACGGTGGGTACCGGCAAATTGCTGGGAAGTAACCTGCGATGGACTAGCGTCCCATCGAGGGGGAGTATCATACTCTCATCCGCTTCATGCTACAGAAACTGGAAGTAAGCTCCAGCTCTAAGTGCCTTCAGGCTTGGACAATGGATTTACTTACTTTTTTACTTTCTAAATGTTAATGATTAAGCATAGAAACAAAGGGAGTACAGACAAAACAACTACTACAGTATAAGAATAGTAAAAATAAACACAAGTACAACATGTTAACAAAATAATAATTCACATAAATATCTGTAAGTTTTATTGGTGTCTTTGTAATAACGCTTTCAAGTAGTAAACCACAATACGGAAATAACTACAGACCTAGAAAACATAACCTACAAATGAGCGAAAAGTAGAACAAAGCATGATATGTCTTTGATAACAGCGTGATTTATACAAATCAATTAAGATATAGTAATGAGCGATTGTAAAAAATAATTGGATAAGTACATTGTAAAAATTAACTATCTCTGGTATCATTCAACACAAAAACCAAACCAGATAATGTAATGTAAGAGCTTGTTAAACATTTTACTTGTGTGTGTATGTTTGTGTGTCTGTCTGTTTGTCTGCATGTATCTGGGCACCAACCAGGAACATTTGGTGTTATACACGGCCACAAACTCGGGATACACCATGAAACGGGGATATCTTCGATAATAGAATTTGCAGAAATGACCTCAAATGAGGTTTCCCTGTTGTTTTAATACATTTTTTAATGTTTGAACATTGTCTACAGTTTGTGTATATTTAGTATTTGTACATATGTTCTTGTTTGTTTATTGAACAGTAAACAGAATTGTGCTATTAATTATTGTACTTATTGTTCTTTTTCTCTGAATGGTTGGGGAAAGGGGGGGGGGAGGATGTTCAGTTCGTCTGAAGGAATGTACTGGAGTACAAGGGGTGGATTGTTAAAAGCAGTCTTTAAACAGTCTTAACATTAAGCAGTCTTTAAACAGTCTTAACATTAAGACTGTCTATAATTATGATGTCATGCATGGTCTTTAATTATAGACCATTGCTATACCAAAGTCTTAATAGTCAGCACTCAAGCCTCCTCGGAGACTATAAATGGTCTTACATCACTTAAAATATGGCATCAGAATTATTTGACCTTGAATTACCCGTTTGAATAAATTTGTATAAATATTTTTTAAACATACACCATTTCATGAAATTAAAACTCTGTAATGTTTTTGCACAAAATTAAACACAATATGGGACAAAAATTTAACTAATTAACTAAAATAGCGCCCTCAATTACTGTTACTATGGAGTGTTTGTTTGAGATTCAATATTCAAAGCAGTCTTTAGGAAAGACTGTTTTATAGCAATGGTCTAACTAAGGTAACCTTGCTAAGGCCATCTATGTGTTAAAGCCAGCTTTATTCTGTAAGTGAAGACTGCCAGTTAAGACTATTTTACAGCAATCCGACCTAATCTTCACTTTTATATAGTTTTGTTTTTTCTACCATTCTAGTCTAAGCACCCTAACCACCTCTTGATTAATAAAAATCAAAAAAAGAATCATCTAGATTTAAACTATTGGAGAGGTGAGTTTTAAGAAGCAACTTGAAGGTAAGAATCACTAAGGTAAGAATCAACTTATAACTTACTGTTGGATGTGTCACAAAAACGCATAATAAAAAAAAATATATTATAACTTACCGTGGCATCAACTATTATTGAATCGTTTTCACCATCTTGGGTTAAGGAACCGACCGGCCCCTGCTGTGTCTCAAGGAGCTCCATACTTGCGGAAACCCAGCGAAGTAGCTCGTCTAGTTCCTCGGAGAATGTAGTTGTGACGTGTATTTTATCCTCTAGTTGAAGACGATATTTTGGTAGAGCATAGGTAACCTAGTAATTATGTAATTAGAAAACCATATAATGATCTGAAATCACAATCTAGATATTTTGTAACGTTACCTGAACCTTGACTTAGCGTGGGTGGATGTATTAATGATTTAGTACTGTTATAGTATAACCAAGTAGTAACTTCTTGACATTCACAATAGCCATAACACGGAGAACACTGATATTTCACAATGGAATGAAATGAGATCAGTACCACTGGGAATTAAATGTAAGGGACCATGTCAAAATTAGTCTACTGCAGTTACTGCAGTAATCTATTGATATTAACTCTACTGCAGTTACTGCAGTAATTTATTGCCATCTACTGCAGTAATCTAGTGCCATTATTTTTCTTGTACGACTGCACTAAAACACAAGGTCTCATCTTCTCTCGGGCATGCGTAATGCATGTCCGAGGAAGTGACGTCAATGTGTTTAACATCACTCTGACGAAGACCTGAGACCAGGTTGAAAGCTTAGGTATGTATGCCTAAATTTGTTATGCATAAAAACAGTCAAAATCTTATAATTTGATCAATTAAGCTGCATAGATGAGACTCTTCAATGTTACTTAATGATACGTTATATAAGATTTCTGCATTTGTAGTAAAGAAAATAAATTCTCTTCTCATACAGTGTAATTAATAATAGTACATATATGTAATATACTTAGATACCAAGTCAAGGCTGTTAAATTTCATTTTACTTTGGCAATTCTTGTGTGGATTTTATTTATAGATGCCATCTAAATGCATATATATTTCCCCAGGCTTGTTACTATATATACTTATGTAATCATAGTAAAGCTTACTGATTTATAACCGATACTACTAGTTATATTAATTTTTTTTTGACAAATAATAATTTCATTAACATAGTTAGCAATAAAAAACAATAGAAACATTAAATTAAAATCAAGCCCAAATTAAGTCTAGAGCCTGAACAAAAATTTGTGAGTCATTTTTAGTTGGTTATATTTTTAGTTTCAGAGAAGTTCCGCTACTTAATTTTAAACTTTATGATATTTTAGGTCCAGTAATATAATGAGTGCCACAATGAGGAAAATGCATACATGAAGGAATAATAATAATAGTTCATAATTTTTTTTATTTATACAGCGCCTTATACTTAATAGTCTCAAGGCGCTGTGGACTAGATGATACATATTCATATATGACTTTCTACTCCCCTAGTGTCATGTCATGCAGCAAGTACTGACTTGCACTTGTACCCGTTCGTCTGTCCACAGCAGGGGTAATGTATGAACCAGTACATCGGGGTAACCCCTACTTGTCTCGAAAGTTGTACTGGGTTCTCTATAGTGCACATGTGCCGTATGTGTACACTGGGCCTATGGTTTATAGTCCTTATCTGAGAAGACTTGTTCAACCACCAGACCTATGGTGCGAGCGGGTCTCGAACCCATGCTGTTGTTATTGCTATGGTTCACGGTTCCCCTGCCTTAACCATTCAGTCATGCGACTCGCATGGCCGAACATACATGAATACCAGGTACAGAGAACATATGCATTTATTCATGGAGAAAACAGGCTTTTATTCATGGGGAAAATCATGGAGAAAATCTTCATGAAGAACCATGATTGCGGCTATATTAGCAGAGGCTGTTTGATTCCAGATGGCACACCTATGGCATGGTGTGACTTGTGTTTATGCCTATCCCTTTTAATCCATCGTACAAATCATTACAAAAATCCACTTTGTAAATGTAGTGCACCAAATAAAATGATACACAAATCATCAGAAATGCCACTCAATTCGATACCAAATGAAGTTTGAAATTAGGAGGGTAGATAAAAATACCATGACTACTGTATTCATGGCTTAATGTGCTCAAGCATCCCCTTTTAAATTTAACAAGCAGCATCCTTCATAGTAAAACAATTAAAAGTCAAATCATCGGAGTGAATCAACCCTTCCACAATTCCTGGATACATTCCTGACTATTGACAAATGTTATAGGCTATGTTCAGACTCAACGATTAAGCGGAGCGTAACGTACACGGCATACGATTATCTGTGTCTGAACTAGCCAGCGATTAGCGTAAGTCCCTAATCCTGAGCGTAACTTGTGCTCCCTGCAAACCCCGGTTTAGCGTAAGCTACGGAGCTACGCCTCGTACACCTGAATGGTTTTGTCCTTGTGTTACGCGTTGTCCAATCACAATTTTCAATCATTCTGCATTGGCCAATCAATTACAGATCACTTGTCATAGAAAATCCCACTGGCGGCAGTTTTAAAATTGTTTATGACTTGTGTTACGCCTTGTGTCCGAACACCTTGGTCGTTACGCCACAGATTAGCTTGCGCCTTGCTTACGCTAAGCTCCGCTTAAGCCATGAGTCTGAACATAGCCATACATACCAAGTTTAAGAAGGTAAACATCTCTGGATTCATTTGACACACTTCAACCAATTTATATCAATATATACTTGTATGCATTTCCTATGATTTTGTCAATTGTTTCCAATTGTGTCCAATGATTTAACCTAAATGACTTATCCTATATGACTTCTCATAACACAGGAAAACCCGTGCCCTGAAGTGTACATATTAATGAAGTAACAAAAAATTTCCTAGATGGATTTACTAATATCCTTTAATAACATCAATTGCATATAACTTCCTTGCTTCAACACACTTTTACGTTACTAATTTACTAACTTACTGTAAAAGTGGTAGTTTCTAATTGTGCATGCAGGGATATAATTATGCTGGGCGGAGGTGGGCGGAGCCACCCACCCTAAAAATGTTCTACCCACCCTGAAGCTTAATTTAAGGTCTTCCACCTAGCCTAATTCCAACTTGCCACTCACCCTAACCATATGAAAAATATTAATAATAATAATAATTTTGAGTGCCTGTTAAATCACTACCGTAACTTGCCACCTACGCTGTGGACATGATGTTTACACATTTAATGACATACTCTTCCCCTCAGGGTCATGCCATGTCCTGCTGCCCGAAACGCGCACTATATTCTGTTGTCCACGGCAGGGAATGTATGGACCAGTAGACCAGCGTAACCCCCTACTCATCTTGAAAGATGCACTGGGTTCTTTTAAGTTCATAAGAGCCATTGTATACACTGGGCCTATGGTTTATAGTCCTTATCTGATAAGATTTGTTCCACCCATGGTGCGAGCGGGCCTCAAACCTGTGCTGTAGTTTTTGCTTCCCTGCTTTAACTGCTCGGCCATTCGACTCGCGACAAAGGTAATATTATTGTTTTTAATTATTTTACCACTTACATTTTCAATTTCAATCCACCCTTGGAATTACATCCCTGTTCTTGGTTTGAAACCCTATTGGAGTATTTGCACCATGTTAATTTAGTGAATTTTAAATTTGTCTATGCAAATTTTTCCAACAATAAATCTTCGCAATGTTTTATTCTCCTAGTAAATTAAAAAGAACTAAAATAAATGTACCATGAAAATTGTTAATTATTGAGTGTAATTAAATAGGCTATTGATAATTGTAGAACATCAATTTTTTTCTGAAATTTTATTTAGAAATAAAAGAAAATAATACTTGGTTCAATGCTAAACACCTTCACTAATTAACTATTATTTCTTAAGTTGAATTGTGTAAATAGATCACTGAACGATTTTTATTTTCTCCGGCTTCCATGCGCAAATTAAAATGTGATTATCACATTAAGATTAAATAAAGCGTGACAAAACTGATTGATAACCACACATAAGGGTGTTAAATCCAACGGGTCAGGATAGCACTTATAGATTTGTGTGTTAGTGTAATAAATAGAATATGAAATATTCAAAAATGCCACAAAATACATTATACTTTTATTATACTTTTTACTTTTCACAGAAGCATAAAGCACAATATTAGACCTACCAGCCCTCTACAAACTAATGTTAGGTTACTGGATCAGAGTGCTGTTTATAATACCTCGCTACCCTAGAGTGAATCCAAGGACACGTGCACAACAAATAGTTTACTCAACAACGAATACAATGAAAGGTGTAAGAAGGTGAGAGAAATGGCACTAATCCAATTACATACATGAGATATTCTAAAGTTAGTTTACAGAGGGTTTGATTTCCTAATGAATGTCATAAAAGTATAGTATGATTCTTGAGGTGTAGCGTCTTAATGAAAACTTTATATTGGTTAGGCGCTATATAAGTTACAATCTTATTATTAAACTGCAGATTTACTTACCTTTTGCCAATTATCGGTCAAACTATTTAAATCCCGCTTAATATCGTGGGCTTTATCCTCGGTTACTGCGCCGGATAACAACAGTTTCTGGCCATTTTGTTGCAATCGCAAACACTGTTCTTGTCGTCTGTTCAATGCTTCCTCGCGTTCCTATCGACAGGAAACAGATCATGAAATATTAAGTCATAACTAACAAACTTTTCAGTTATACAAAGACAAAAAAAAATTTCAACCTAAACACAAACGGGGTCAAATCTGGTTAAGACTCATTTCCAAGCAAATAATAATAGTGAAGGAGCCTTAATTGAAGTAATCACTATTTTAGCACATACAGTTTCCTCTAAAATTGGTTGCGAGTTTAACACGAATGCGATATTTGTAATGATAATTCAATAACGCCTACATAACATCATTGACTGCATCACACATAAATCATAAACAGAAATGAAACAGATAATTGCATCACTTTCTCTTTTCTACAATTTCGTATATTTAAATTTATCCCATTTGTAAAAAAGCGAACCTATCAATCTAATCCTCATAAGACTGGATTGCTTATCTCTAAACATAAAAATAATTATGTATCATTATATTCATTTCAATTGAGACAAACGTCAAAGATAGATTACGATTGAATCTTACAGATCGATATGATTTCAGGATAATGCTCTTGAATACATTTTCTAAGCGGAAGGGAAATACTAAACTTAATTGGCTTATCCCTTTGAAATCCCATGGGAATTGTGATTAGGATCTTCCACTTCTTAGTACCAAAATAAAGTCATTACATTAAAAACAGTTACTAAATGAATAAATTACTAAAACTACAAAAATAGATTTATTTAAATTTTTTGTTTGGAATCTTCTTTTTTCAACACAATTTTTCAGTACAAATAATTTAAAGACCAAATGACACAGTATTTGGATTTTAAGAAAATTATGAAAGCGGGTTAGGGATTATATAATTCTATATTATAAA
>JAOTQE010020915.1:0-10660 GCA_025631205.1 Nesometra sesokonis | reverse complement strand
TAATGTATACTACCAAGGAGAGTCAATTCTGAAGATTTAATTTAGCTCTCTTCAACATTCTGAGGAGAGCAAATTGGAACTCTCCTGGATGTTATAAATCCAATACACTCACTGTTTAACGGTATTTACCTGATATTTCTTTTTTTTTAATCAGGCATAACCAATAGTGTGACACTAGGATTTGATTAGAAACCCGATCATTATTTGTTTATACATAAGAGTTTCTAGTTAAAAAAAATCTAACTTGTTAATCTGATTGTTTTGTAAACAAATAAAAGAAATCAGAATTAAAAAAATGACGAGATTCAGGTTAAAAAACCATTCAACTAGAAAATCTGATTGTTTTTTGAACAAATCAACAAAATCCGAGTCAAAAACGACTAGTTTCTAGTTACCAAAAAAATAACTAGATAATCTGGTTATTTTTTTGACCAGACCGTTTTAAGAGTGTGGATGACCAACAGACATTAAGCTGTCAGCCAAATTTGAATTAAGCTGGCCTGTCACATTTTTAAATAAATACAGTACCGTAACATGACCCAATAGAATTGGATCGAGAAAATCAAACAATTAGATGGCAAAAATACATTAAGAATAAGCTGTCTGGTAAATTTGAACAGACATTATTAAGAAGATTCATGCTGCTAAATCTGTATCAATCTGGCCTATCAGATGTTAAAACAAATAAAGTAACATAACCAAATTGAATTGGACCATCAAAATCAAACAACTGGATAACAAGAGACAGCTGTCTGCTAATTTGAAACAAATTGGCCTGCCGGATCTTGAAAATACAGTAGCATGTCCAATTGAATTTGATCGAAAAAATGAAACGATTGGATGACCAAAATACATCATTGAGAAGCCGACTGCTAAATTTGAAGCAAAGTGGCCTATCAGATAATGAAACAAATATAGTAACATGACCAAATTGAATTGGACGTAGAAAGTCAAACAATTGGATGACAAAAGACCAGATCTTAAAACAAATAAAGTAGCATGACCAAATTGAATTGGACGTAGAAAGTCAAACAATTTGATGACAAAAGACCAGATCTTAAAACAAATAAAGTAGCATGACCAAATTGAACTTGATCGAGAAAATGAAACAATTGGATGAACAACAGATATTAAAAAATTGTCTGCTAAATTTGAAACAAACTGGTATCAGATTTTGAAAACAAATACAGTAACATGAGGATCTTAAAAAATACATACATACAAGTCTATCAGATTTTGAAGCTAATACATAACATGGCCAAATTAAATGGGACGGAGAAAGTCAAACAATTGGATGACAGGAGACGTTATTAAAAGATCGTCTGCTAAATTTGAAACGAACTAGCGTATCAGATCTTTAAACAAATGCAGTAACATGACTAAATTAAATTGGATCGAGAAAATGAAACAATTGGATGACCAACAGATACTATTAAGAAACTGTCTATTTGAAACAATTAAACTGGTATCAGATTTTGAAGAAAAAAATACAGTAACATGACCAAATTAAGTTAGATAGAGAAAATCAAATACGGTAATTGGTTGACAAACAGACACTATTACAAAGCTGTAGTCTGACAAATTTGAATCAACCTGGCCTTTCAGATTTTTAAACAAATAAAACATGACAAAATTGAATTGAATCGAGAAAATCAAACGATTTGATGACAAGGTACATTTTTAAGAATAAGCCTTCTGCTAAATTTGAAACAAACTGGCCTACCAGATCTTGAAACAGATTAGTATACAGTCACACCAAATTTAATTGGATCGAGAAAATCAAACAACTCGATGACCAACAGACAGTATTAAGTATTTGAAGCAAACTGGATGAGATCTTGAAACAAACACAATAACATGACCAAATTAGATTGGACGGAGAAAGTCAAACAATTGGATGACCAACAGACAATATTAAAAAGTTGTCTAAATTTTAATTCAACTGGCCTATCAGATCTTGAAAAAATACAATAACATGATGAAATTAAATTGCACGGAGAAGTCAATATGAGCAATAGGCATTAAGAAGCTGTCTGCTACTGGCCTATCAGATCGTGAAACAACAGTAAAATGACCAGCACCAACCAAAACAAATGAGATGACCAAAACACATTATTAAGAAGCTGTCTGCTACTGTATATGAAACAAATTGCCCTATCTGATATTGAAAAAAGTAACATAACCAAATACATTTCACAAATAAAAATGACCACCAGACCGACACACTAATGTATAATTTGATGACCGATAGACATTGCAGTGAAGCTGTCCGATACATTTAATCCATTTTTAGTTGAAAACAGCAAAGCGAAAATTAGATATGATTGATCGAATCTAAAGACATGTAAAATATATTCATCAAACGTAATGATTATGTTAATATTTATTTAACTATTTAAACTCATGATACGTATCGTTATTAAGGTTTCATGTCAATTTTTCAAGTAATTACCTCTGCTTTGTTTATTCATTTTACAATGATTAGTAATGTTATTGTTTAACTTGTTTCCCCTCAATCAAAACCATACAGACTCATTCTGCTTTATTTCTAATTTTTTACAGACACTATTGAAAAAAAAAACATCGCTTAAACGGATTGTTCATCATACAGTATTAAGTTTGGGTATGTAACCGAGCATGTAAAAAAGAGAAACTTAACGAACATCATTGTCTTATCCATGAAAACAAGTTTAAACAGTATTAAAAACCTTAAAGAATTGGACTCAAGTTATTAGTAACTTATCCAGAGGGGGTACTTAGGGTACCGGACCCTCTCCCCTTGAGAGGGGAGAACACAAATAAAATTAGCATGAAGATTAGGCCCTTGAGCACCCCTCTAGAGGAAATATGCACCCTTCAGGAAAAAAAGTACAATGTCAGAAGGAACGAAGCAAAAGTCAACCGTACCACCAACAAAAAACTGAAAAAATCCAGGTTTGAGCAACACCATTCTGCAAATTCTGGATACGCCCCTGAGATGATGAGCCCTGTCTCTTCCGTGTATTGAAATGAACTAATGAGTTGAAGGTTTAGACGAGACAACATAAGTTTGTATTTCCTGTCACATCAAACAGTAGACCTAAGTTTTCTCCCCATGACGAGAATTACGTCATGCTCTAAAAACCAAGTATAATTATGAGGCTTAGGGAGTGACGCTGTTATGCCGTGGGGAAAAACCCGGTGTTCGGACAGAATCGAACCCAGGACCTCGGAATTTAAAGGGAGGCATGTGTCAACCACCCAGACATTGTGCCACTTTTGTATATCACAAGAAAAAAACAATTATTTTCACATTGGTAACACGGATTGATGAAGTTATTTCAAGCAAACCTAGCATGATAGATTAATGAGATCGTAGAGCCCGACAATATCCCTTAGTAATCAGCCTAACATTTGGGACTAACACGGCTGACAGATCAACGACATCAGAATTCGACGCCTTAACAATTAAGTCAAAGATAGATTCATGTGTACATCAATCTGTGTCCATAATGGAATAGACTTTTGAAATGTACCATGAACTTTGAAACCCATTGTGTTGAATCTAGTATATAGTGCCTTGACAATCTTCTGTACATTTTTTTCGGAAATTGGATAGGGGATCAATTTGTCATTTTATTTTTCCTGAAATAAAACGACTATTTTGTTTTGGTTATTTAATATACTATTCTATACAAACAATACACTGTAAATATTAAATTTCCCTGCATCGACGTCACGTTTCCAACGTCAGTCGAATTTCTCGGGAAGTTGTATATACTCTCTTAACGTAAAAGAGTGAAAATCCACTCTTTATGGAGTGACCTGAGGGACCACTCCAAAAAGAGTGAAATTCATTCCAATCGATTGAAAATTCATTGTATTTGAGTGAAATCACTCACTCTTTTGCAGAAAATTCACTCCAGAAGAGTGAATTTTGAGCGCTGATAATTCACTCATTTAAGAGTGGTCCCTCATGTCACTCTCATTCATTCTTTATATTCACTCCAAAAGAGTGAAGTTTCACTCTTTTACATTAAGAGAGTAAGGCATTCATTTCAACAAATAGGCCTAACAATTATATACACTGTAATGTAACATATTTAAATGTTATCATTAAAGTCAAAAATGGTATCGCAGCCATTGTTATCACTGGATACACTTTCTTCGTCAGTTTCCATGCTATACCTTGTCAAGAGACACTGAGAAAAGTAGCACAGGTATCCAAACATTGAATATTAATTTCTTAAGTCGTAAAATTAGGCCATCTCTGCAGCTACACTGACCACATAAAAACGTCTAAAAACATCCTCTCATAAGTACTAAGAATTTATTTGCGGTCTTCCTTTATATTTTTACACATTCCAAACCAAAAGTACATTTCTTTTAATATTTCCACATCAGCTGTTTCAATAAATAACGTAAAAATAATAATGTGAAAGACAAGCGTTCCTATAAAATAAAATAATCATGACAGTTGGATGAATTCGCTTAATAGATAAAACGATCCTCTGAGCATAGTTCTAAATTAATGTAGAAAGTGGTTGATAAGATAAATGTATCAAATTACTCGATTAGGAATACTCAATGTCAATACGCGCATCGCAAAATGGAGAGACGCGAAGACACTGATGTAAATTTGCTATAATGGAGACTTCGACTTAACGTAATATATATTGCTTAGAGTTTTTTCCACCTTAAAAGACGATGGATTAAACTTGGATGATGAATCCAAGTTGTAAATCAGTTAAACAACACACGTTACAGTACGTGCTAGATACATACATTGTTATCTGTTTATTATCAAGTGTAAATTAATGAAACCCTTTTATATTTAAATACTTATTGATGATCATTAGGAAGAAATCAACCTGTTCGAAATACGTCAAACTATGTAACTAAAACCGTTATTTTGCATTTAAACGGTAACTTCCGATGTCAAGTTCAAAACCTGAGGCTGGAAATAAATTACAGAGAATTACAATACAAAACATATAGAATTTTGTGATGGTATGTAAGCCATCTACTATACGGGATTAAGAAAAAAAAAACATTTTTTATTGTATAAATAATGATGATATTGATAACGATGATTTGAAAGTAGACTACGGCAATAAAAATGTCCAAACTAGACAAATTATTTATTAGTGAGACAAACCTTTAGACCTATGCGCGCCAAACATATAGGCGCGTGAAGAGACGCAGAACGCGCCTATAATAGTTTATCTAAACGTTTTTTGTACGCGCGCGTAAGGGTTTGCGCCTCAATGTGTCCCTAACAATTTGTATTGGCGTCGAGGTCTATCTCCAGGATGGGTACACAGCCTTTGAAAAGAAAACTGTTTACTCTAGATTGCTGTAGACCATCCTTGATTTCTATTCTTTCCATTTGTCTACATCAGCTATCGAAAAAACCTAAAGTATAATTCTGGACTGTTTACGTGGGCTATATTTCACGTCCTATCCTGGAGGCATCATCAGGCCGACCGGTCAACAGTGCGTTGACCTGTGACGATGATCGTATGACACAGGTAGAGAACTTCCGGAATCGTCTTGATCGCCGAACAATAGGTGCTTGTACACACGATCAGAATTATATTTTTAGTTTTTCTATACGCACTTTCTAGATGAACGATAAACATCACAAACATACAACAGCTATCATAATCACCTAGTGACAAGCAATCCGTTCTACAGTATAACCCTGATGGTGACCACCTCAGTTGCCTGCAGCTTTATCAGTAATCAATTAATAGCTCATTAAAGAAAACTGAATTCGATTGATAAAGGCATCACAATTTACCACAGTTTATCTTAGTTTTAACTAGAGTTACAAACAGTATTTTTTCAAAGGGCAACCAGTAATGATTACAATAAATCTAGAGTTTCGTTGTAGCTTGTTGGTCAGCATTATTCCAAATCCAAAGATTCTTGATTCGAACTTGGTTTATTCTCACGCCATTCACAGCTTCACTCATCAATTAGTCTAATAATGAAGCTTGGCTAAAAACTCAACGAGTTTTCATTCTAAAAGTGGCGAGAAAATTCGCTGTGTGGTATGTGTTATCAAAGAACTGCACTCTGGCTACATTATTACTAAAGCCCTATACATTGTAGTCCAGTGTTCACGAGCCCTAAAGATAACCGTAGTTTTGTGGAATAAGAATCGCACATTATCCATACCATTGCTCAGCATCTGGTGTTATCTACCGGCCGGTTAAAACCACCTCCTTCATCTTTCATGATCTCTCATCTCCTTCATCTGTTTTTTAATGATCTATCCCCACATTCCTGATTCATGATCTCTCAACTCACCATTCATTCTCTCCTCTCCTATTCCGTGATCTCTCCCTTTCTTCCGGCATGATCTCTCTCTTTCTCCTTCTTCCTCTTTCATTATCTCTACCTTCCTTCCTCTTTCATGATTTTTGCCCTCCCTCTTCTTTCATGATCTCTCTCCTCCCTATTCCATTATCTCTCCCCTTCTTACTCTTTTATGATTTCTCCCATTCTTTTTTCTTAGAATGACTATTGATTTTTCACACTTTATTTAAAATACCCCTCTTTCAAACAATTTGTATGTAAAAGAAGGGATTCTATTCTATAATTTGAACTATTCACCACTTAGCAATTTTTGCCTATTTCACCAATAATTATGATAGGTAAAATGAATCATACAAATTCAGAAACAGGGCTGAATATTCTTTTTATGATAAACTAAGGAAGATATTTTTTTGGTGAATCTACCTTTTAAAGGAACATTTTACAATTGTGACTATGTTCCTTTAAAAAGACAATGGTGTTTATGATACGGATTAATACCACTCTTATAATGTTAATACTTTGATGTAAAGTAATATCATACCTTACAGATGTATTGTTTCAGTAGTGATACGAATAATAAAATCATTTTCAAAATAATATACATATTTTTGCCAGAGGCGTCGTTCTCAGTGTGCCATCGATTCCTATGTATCAGCTACATTATCTTAGCATCTATCATTTTTAAAACAAATGCTTATATTGAATGCATTAAGAAACCATTCAATTATTTTCTAGGTCTTCAATGATGCAGAGATGTGTATATTGGCAAGTTGTCTTTTGGGGGAGTGTCAGCAATACCCCCGGGGGAGTCGAGCTGTTTCATTATGCATTGGAGATTAAAGAGCCAACTTGCTTGGAGGTGGAAACGCTTTAGATATTAATACTGGAATCACGTTTCAGATAAACGCTTTGAAATATGTAGGAGTTTGGCACCACGTAGATTCAAATTTGTTATTTCATTTTCTGTATATTTCAGAATATGCCCCATATTATTATAAAGACCTATATATGCATAAAACAAGTTCTCGTATCGCGATAGAACCGCAGATTTATAACAATTTATTAATTATCTATCTGCATTTAAAACGGGGCTCTCTTGTTAGTCGATAGGTCGATCGACAGAACATCAGGTTTCAAATATGAAAGTAAAGTTTGAGGTTCCCTAACGGGCTGTACAACAAAAAAACAACTATATTGTTTAAAAAAAAAATGAGCGCCCCAATACTTGGATTTGTCAAAGGAACTGATGCATTACTTGATCAAACAGGTATTTCTAGAATTATTTATTCGACGTTAAAACAACGATAATTAATGCATGTTGACCTACTACCAAATCGTCTTCACTTGGAAAGAATTGGGTTAAATTTAATTGTTTTGTTTTGTTTTTTAAGTGAATAAATGAAATAGGTTAAATGGAGGGGATTCCAATATCTTAAAATCCCCAATGTAACACTCTGAGACTTTGTAGATCGGTTGGTCGGTCGGTCGATTGACCTGTCGGAAAGATGTATGGCCGATCCCAATTACATTTTCAAATATCATTACTGTTGTTTTGTTTGAAACGAACTGTTACTCAGTGATGTCGCTCAAACACATTCTCCTGCTCACATCTTGGTTTTTCAAGGAGAGCTGAGAACTTGGCCATCTGATGTGTTTGTAGGCTATCTCATTCTATCGAGATACAAATGCACATTCCTAGCTCCGATTTTTAGTTTCTAGAAGTACCAATCCGATGAACCAATTCGTGAATACGCCATTTTTGTAGTACTCTATTTCACTGTCTTAACTCAAGAGAGTGAACATCCACTTGTTGTGGAGTAGACCTGAGGGACCACTCCAAAAGAATAAAAGTCACTAAAATCGATTACAAATTCACTCTCTAAGATTGGAATTACTCACTCTTTTGAAAAAAAAACTACTCTTTAAAGAGTAAATTTGGAGTGCAGATAATTCACTCTTTTAAGAGGGGTCCCTCAGAGGTCACTCTCACTCCTTTAAATTCACTCCAAACAGTTTTTCACTTTTTACATTAAGAGAGTACGGGTGAATGTTTTTATTTTGTACATTTTTGGCAAAGGCGGCGCTGTTAATCGGAGGTATCTCACTTACGATAATACACAGCAATACTGCATAACAATACTGATGTGAAGGCAATTTTGGCGGCGAATGTTAGAAGATAATTACAACAATATTGTTGTATACAGTGTATATCAATATCAATGCTAGTAATAAAGTAAAATAAATAAATAGTAGTACGCAATCACAAATAAATCTTCTGAAATAATTGTATCTTAGTGAGTTATGACAGATAGACAATATAAACATGTAAGTATTATAATTAATCCATCGATCGGTATAGTATTTTTCTTGTGTTTTTTTGTGTAGTCATTGTGACGGGGAGTATTTTACCTGTTAATATTTAATGAAGTACACGATTCAATCTAGGGTTGTGTACGTGTCTAATATTTTATTCATTGTTAACACAATGAATATTTTATTAAGAGAACCTACTAAGTATGAACTGGAGAAATTTCAGAAAATAAGACTTTGTAGATATCAATGCATTCATGCGATATAAAGATGAACGCTTGCAGTTCTATAGGCTTATTTTTTAAACAAAATATAACTAGCGTAAAATGTTATTAATTTCATTTTTTTCATCCTATGGATTCACTAATGCGAAATTTTAGTCTAGTCCTGTGGTTTATTGCTGTTTCAGAGCTCCCAAGTCTCCAGGATTGTCTTGAATCTCCAGGAATTTTGGATCATTTCCCGGACTCCCGGAATTATCAAATTTTCTCTCGGAATTTAGTTTATCCAGAAAATTCTCCAAGTTTTTGAAGAACTTTCACAATTTGACCATATTTTTGCCCTATTGTTTTTCAAAATATTGGTTGACAGTAAGGAAATGTGAAGTTTAGCAATGTTTTTATGAAGAGCAATGGCACATGTTATCAGTGACAAATCAGAAGCTACTGCTTCATAGTAAGCAATGTGTTTTTAGGTATTTTACACAAATTTTTATGAAGTCTACACATTAAAAATGGTGTACGGATGACCACAAGAAAATCTCCAGGAATTCTGTTTTTACAACTTGGGACCTCTGCTGTTTCTTCATGCGTTTGCAAATGGATGCCTACCACTCTCATTACAATGTCAATTTGTTATCGTTAACCTTACAAAACAAAACCATAACATTTCTATAAAATTAGTGAAGTCCGCATAAATCTGTTTTAAGTTTTTTAACGCAAATTTGGCAAATAAAAAGTTTAACTTGTTATTTGGCAAATTTGCGTAAAAAATTTAAAACAGATTTTTTTTTTCAATATTTCATGATGAAATATTAATTTTATCAGATGAATTTACATTCATGATTATTCATAAATGCATTGATACACTTACTCTTTATTGCTTAAATAAATCCAAATAACAAATAAAGATGTACATTGTATCTTTAACATGGTTTGATATGTATGCTTGTTTACTCAAGTTAAAGTTTAAACTGGTCCGAGTACTCTGTATTATCACCGTCAACGTCAACACAAAAGTTCGGAAAACAGAGGGTCTAAGAAACTAAAATCAAACTTGCCTTAACCTCAGTCCAGACGTTTACATTTTATGACATCACATTATAACAATATTATATATGTATGTCAAAGGTTTTTTTCAAATAATGCCATAGTCTAGACTGAGCTAAGTCGAAATAAAGTGGCATTGAAATTTTAAAATAAGAAAAAATTGGACTTATAAATTGTTAAACATGTGTACAAACAGTTTTGAAATTAAAAGAATGTTTAGCTCCGACAACTCGGACCTTCCAAAGCACCCACATTTCGATTCAGTTTTACGTGCATAAACGCTTACAATTTTATATAACCAAAGAAACAATTGGACCTTCGACGAAGAACTTTAAAAATGCGCATTATTCTGATTGTTAATGAATTAAGTCATGCACATTTGTGAAATTTCACAGTCACTAAAATAGGTCTGAAGCCATTTTTTGAGAAAGTTCGGTTTACTTAACTTTGATTAAATACCTGTTTAGGTCAGTTTCGATGCATGCAGGAAAGTGTTCTTTAGGCGGATTTACTAAAAGTGTAGACTTACAATTGTTTAGTTTTAGATTTCGTTGTAAGAAATTTTCTCTAATCTAATATTTCCATACAATAAATAAAAAAAAAACAAAAACAAATAAACAAAACAAAAAAAAACGAAAACAAAAACAAAAAATAACAAAAACAAAAACAAAAACGATCAAAATCAAAAACATAACAAACACAAAAACAACAAAAGCTAAAACAAAACAAAAAAAAACCCAAAGAAAACCCCCCCCCCCCCAAAAAAAAAAAAAAAAAAA
>JAOTQE010020904.1:0-10660 GCA_025631205.1 Nesometra sesokonis | reverse complement strand
TCGGGCTCCCACAGGTTTTCCCCACATTTTGGCGAGGGTCACCCTCGCTTATTTTCTTATTTACTACTTCTAGATAAATCCACAGAGAAACGAACCAAAAATGACCCTACTATAAGGCCCTGTCACATCTCACCAGATTGTACAAATGGAGGGGAAACAGAGAGCAAAATTGGAAGTCCTTTGATGTACATTAGTATCCATCTAGTATCTGTTTAGTTTCCTGTTTTTCTCAGTCGACTCTGTTTCATGACCGGAAGCATCCGGTATGAACGGTGAGACGTGGACCAGACTTGGACCGGAATAAAATCGCTGTTTAGCATTCGTTACTTATCTGTTAAGCTCATGCGTTTCTTATACTAAACTTCTCCGTTCGTTTCCGGTGATTGTTATTACTCACCAGATTATTACCGGACAGCAAAACGAACCGAATGTTCGACGGACACTCACTCATAAGTAACGGAAGCGTAAAAATAAAACTGACAATGAACGGACAGGTAACATAAGTTTAACTGAAGAAACGAAACAACACAGGCAAAGAAACGTATAAGGGACGGACAAAGACGTTTTTTGCCTTGTCAAAATCAGATCGAGGTTAAGCACCTCCCCCCACCCCCCACCCTTAAAATTCTGGATACGCCCCTGTAGTGATACGTTCTATTCGTTTATTCTTCGTTTGTTCTCTGTTGTTTCGTTGGTACTAGTCCGGTTTGTTCGTTAGTTCTCCGGTATTCTTATGTTTCGTATGTTACTTCATCCATTAAATGTCTGTTGTCTTTTCATTCACATTCGTTTGGTGTTCGTTAGTCAGTTGTTCATCCATTTCTCTTTGTTTCTTGTAGGTTTGTTGTTCATTTTCACCATTTAACTTCCGTTACTTTGCAACTCCCAAGATTAAACCGCGACAATGTTTGCTGACGGAAATGACTGGATGAGTGGTTTTTCATCTGTACTCTGTCATTAATTTAATGTTTATTCCAGTTCAGTTTATTGTCAGTTGTAGTAGTATTTGTATTCATCCACTTGCTCCACATGCTCACCGTGTATACTGAGTGGCGCAGGGGTAGTAGATTGCTTTTGGAAATCTATTATCATCCCTCTGTTTTTTTTTAATATTTAAGATAGTAGTTTCCATCACACCACTCACAAATTTATTTATTTCTTTTAAAAAGGCACATAATCATCTTTAATATATCCTTATCACAGTATCATCAGCGTAGTTATTGAGCTACATTTACTAATACTTTTACAATCAATGGTATATCTAGAACAATACAGGTGATAAAATGCATCCCTGTGGTGCTCCAGTATTAATTATTCTTATATGTGATTTTTTTCTCCTTCATTTTAACAAACTGTGGTGTGCCCCTTAAATTTAGAATCCATAATAAAAGCTTAGCATTTACATTCATTTTCATTAGCTTTCTTATAAGCAAATGCAATTGAATTGCATTAAATGAACTGAAAAAGTCTATAAAGGATGTTCTTACAAAATGTTTTCGGCATTTCTAGGCGTTTTAGTATTTTTTCTGTATTTACTTCAATTGTAATGTGTGATGAAACAATAAACAAAACAGAACAGATAATGAATAAAAGTAGAAATAGTATGTAAAAATCCATACCAGTTTTTTTATACCACCATGTTGTCTAACTGTTCGTCTAGCTCGTCTGAATTTAGCTACATTTGCAATCGTTTCAGCAGCAAGACATTTCAAATCCTTGCTGGATGATTTCAGAATGTCTACCATTGTTTGCAGTCCACCAAGGTCAGCAATTGCCTTCCGAATCTGAGTGTTCTTAGAGATTTCTTTCAGAATTTTCAATGATCCTATCTAGAGTATTTAATCAAATTATAAAGTAATGAAATATAAGTTCTATGTTATTAAAACAATGCAGGTAGGTAGGTCTGTAGGTAGGCAGGCAGGTAGGTTGACATGGTAGGTAGGTTAGTAGAAAAGTATGTAGGTAGGTTGACATGGTAGGTAGGTAGGTAGGTAAGTATGTAGGTAGGCAGGTAGGTAGGTATGTAGGCAGGCAGCTAGGTAGGCAAATAGGTATGTAGAGAGGTAGTTACAATAGGTAGGCAGGTAGGTAAGTAGGTGGTAAGTAGGTAGGCTGGTAGGCGGGTAGGTTGGTATGGTAGGTAGGTAGTAATGTAAGGCAGGTAGGTACATTGGCATTGTAGGCAGGTAGGTAGCTAAACAGGTAGGTAGGTTTGCATGGTGGGTAGGTAGGTAGGTAAATAAGTAATGGATTTCTTCAATAATTCCCCGTTGCTAAGGTAGGCTGTAGATTGTACCTGCACGGATGTCGCCCAGGTTATTCTCTCCACAGTAAGCGGTTACCTTTACTGTTAGTTTCTACACTCCACACTGTTCTTAGAATGGTTATCCTAATTGAAAACCAATTGATACTGTATTGTACCTTTGTACTAAACGTGCAAAAATCTGCAAAAAAGGTCAGTCTGTACAGAAATTGTAAGCATATAAGCTGCAATTGAACCCAGGAATTTAAAGGAACTGCAAGTTAAGCATGCTTGCCACAAAGCTTCTTTCACAATAAGGATAACCACACTTATAACTTGTATTAATATTCTTACAGGACTTCAGTCACTTGGCAAAGGTTTGCGCTCTCCGAGTGCTTCTAATCTATTACATATTATTATTCATTTTTTCATCTTTATAAAGGTCTAATCCGACAAGATATTTTTTCTTCTAGTTTGACCTTTTCCATTTGTTTTGCAGATCTAATATACTAAGTTTTAATTTGTAATTAAGATCATTCATAAGGTAGCAGTGTTTATACTGTTCCCAGGTTTATGTATTTGCCAGTGGAAAATACATTTTGCTACTACTAGTACAGAACTGGGTTTTAAATGCAAATTTAATACATGAGGCCACTCTACAGGCCTTTCAATAAGTTGCTAAACTAATGCACCTTTCTTTACAGATATACAGTTCTTACACAAAGGGAGGCAGAGCCGGAGCTCATCAAGATACAACTTGTTTATTTCTGAAAAGAATTTTGTTCTAATCTCAACGTTGTAACAGGTCTAACAAATAAATTGTAAAGCAAAAAATCATTAAACTGTAAAACATAATGAGAAAGTAATCCTATGACAGCCACATAAATATTTGAAATTGGGGTAGTCTCTTCAGCCTACATCATATACTGTATGGAAAGTATCAAAGACGTATTTTTCAATCTTAAAAATTTAATTTAGGATATTGGAAAATGATGAAAACATAATACCTTGTTATCTACATTCAATAATGACAACATAATACCACATTATCCACCATCAAAATAAATGATTTATACAAAAAATGATACTTAATTAAAATACAAATTACTAACTATAAATACATATTGCCAATAGCTATTAAACTAACGATGACTTAAAGTTACTATTTTTGAAAATATTTTCAAATTTTACTGGATAAATTAATGTGTTGAACAGTTTAGCACCTTTTGCATGTAAAAGAGCTCTTCTCTGTTCTGCATTTTGTCTAAAAAAGTATTTGCAAAATGTTTCTTGTTAGGCGACTATAGCCCTGTTTGGGTCAGAAATCTAAAACTAGGATAAAAATGCCATGGTTATATAAAAATGGGTGGCATGACAGTTTGCAAAAATCAGCATTAAATAAACTAAACAATGCAGGATTTGGAGCAAAAAGATCAAAGCAAATGAAATTGATTCTGATCATTAGATTTACTTTCCCAAAACTGTGGCAATGGTTATTTGATTTATTACAGAATAATTCAATAGTCTGTATTTGTATTAATGAATAAAAAGCAGAATTTTTATAAAAGCGAAATTTTTAATGGCGCCAATTGAAAAATGTCTAGTAATAACCAATGAACAGTAGCTGTACACAGCACTTCAAAAACAACAAAAAATTACTCCTCACTCAATTTCCTCCATAGTTGAATTGATTAAAACAAATTAAAAAGCAGTCAAATAAGGATTAAATCCTACAAGAAGATTTGGTTTTGCACATGACAGACAGTTAATATATACTATAAATATACAATAAATTTAAATTAATCTGTTAGTAATTGCTTTTATAATTGGTATTTGAAATGCTATTCTTATAACTGGAACTAAAATGTTGAAATTCATTCCTGATGATGATGACATAATAGATGTTGACATATTAAATCCTGTCACAATTTCAAGTATCTCATTGCTTGGAATACGAACAATATGAATACGAAAATCATTTATTGCAATTTATAATATACATAAATTGAAGTTTAACAGAAACATCATTAAACCATTATAAAAGCATTATAAAACGTAATAAAAACTGTACATATGATTGAATATTAAAAGCTCAATTTACAAAATACAAAAAAGGCCAAATTATATCACGTGTATCGTCGACTGTGCAGGCAATATTTACCAATTCATGTAGATTCCATGATTTATAATAAATGATTTAGTTCTGTTTGTTCTACATAAAGGTAAACAAAACTCGGAGCTGCTTCTGAGATTGTAAGATTAGCAAGGGATCTCTCATAACTGAGAAACGGACATACAATTTTCATTGCCCTACGTTGAACAGACTCTAAAATTTTAATTTGCTCTTTGTTAAGACAAGTACTCCATACTGGAGCAGCGTATTCGACAACTGGTCGGACTATACTGATATAAAATTGCAGTAGATCTTTAAAATCCAATCGAGCTCTACGCTGGAGTACAGTATGTATTGTACTTTCTTCTTTGAAGTTGATTAGTGGACCTTTTTGATTTTAAAAGGTAAAGATGCAGGTTTCTTACAATTATGTGACACTACTCAATCATTAGAGAAATGTCTATTACAACACAAGCATTTTAACATTTTCACCAGGATTTATGAATGATTAGAATATTTTTAAGCTACTTTTCATTTATTTTTTGACACTAAGCAGAAATATAGTTAATTGATTATAAGAATATTTACTTGTCCTTCCTTTCATATTTTATATTTTTCCCCAACACATTATATAAAATCATCCATAAAATTGGAAGAGATATGTAAAATTATCCCCAAAAAATTATACTTAAAGGCCCATTCCTTTCAAGGTAAAAAAACTAAAACATTCTAAATTTGACTATACTGTATTTAAATAAAAAAATATAATACTAATCTATCACGTTTATATCATTTTATTACTTTGAAACATTGAAAAGAATAATATCATAATTTATTTTTTTGGTCTATGCTAAAAAAATAAAGCAAAAGAATCTGTATTTGCTTTTTTTTGTGAACAGTCTAAATTTAGTAACCAAAGGTAAGGTATGTAAGCGTGCACGTCGCGTGCACAAAAATTGCACTACTGTGGAGAGAATAATCTGGGTAACATATACGCATGGATACGACCTAAAACTTATGTACTAACTTAGAAAATAAAATAAATAAATCATCTAGGCCTAGCTTAAAAGTGTTCAATAACTTTTACCTTTTTTTCTACGTAAGAATGAGTCTAAAGAGGTAAGCAGGTTACTAGCCATGTTTATTATTTTAGAAATAATAAGCAGGTCAATATTAAAAGAAATTTACATTTTGGATTTCGGAATGAATGCCCATTTAATCTTCACCAAAATGTATCTACAAAAAAGGTTGAATTTTTGAAAATGTGGTAACAGGTGCCAAATACAAACAAATTTCCTGATCAACTGACACAAATTTTTAAAACTGCTGTGTTTGGGCAACATTAAGTCAAAAATAAATAGTTTTGTATTGCCCTTTTTTTGCCTCCAAAATATATAGAGGTTTTGAAAAAAAAAAAAATTCACCCCTGATCTAGCTTTCAAATTTCACTCAAGATTACCATTGACCACTGCAGTGCAACTGGGACTGTAATTTTATATATGATGTAAAAACAAAAAGTAAAATGAGGAAAGGTATTGAATTTTAAACAGTATTTGGTATCTAAATTTTTTGCATAAAACTAATGGAGTACGATATCTATTAAAGTTGCGGTCTTTCAGCAGTGACATGGTTAATGATAGAGGTGCATCAACAATGACAAGCAAATTGTATTTTTTGCAATTTATTTAGTACGCAGTTTTATTTTACTGTTATTATAGGCCTGTTATTTCTCTAAGAATTAATTAATTTTAAATGATCTAGCATAATTTACAACAGCTTCATTTATGCGGTCTAAAACATTTCATATGGTAAGAAAGGAAGAATGACTCAAAAGAAGGTTCATTTCCCATAAAGCGCTCCTAGGCCTAGCCTAGTTTAGCTTAGGTTGAGCTGACCAAATGTAACCACATAAAACTGACTTTTATTTCCTTTTATAGTACGAAATTGATAGAGATGCATAAATTATTTAATCTTTTCAATAAATGAATAATATTTATATATTTAGATTTTAAGTTGTAAAATACCCCAAAAAAACACCAAAACTCAGACCATGATTTTCAATCTTTAGGGTAGGTCGGTAAAATGCAATACAACAATTTGTTTTTCTTGGCCTAAACTTATTTTATGGCTTTATCATTAGATAATTTCAGGTTGTTTCGCCTATAGATAATAATTTCTGTTATATCATAACTAACGTTAATGTCAAAAGTGACAGACATCAAAAAATCCAACATGACCATCATCCCAGAGATTAAAAAAAACAACAAAATTTAATGGAGCGACAATCAAAGAATACATTTAACCACTAAAATAAAAAATGTCAATCAAAATGAAAAAATCTACAAACGTTAGCTAGTATCATATTTTAAATCAACGTACTTCAAATATGAAAAAGACAAAACAATTCATTCTCTAGTATCACTTACCATACACTTAATCTCACCAGTTTCTAATAGGTTAATAAGAACCTCTAAACCCCCAACATCTCTGATTGCTAGTTGACATGTTTCTTGTCCTAAATTGAAGTCACGCATGGCACAAAGAGCAATGATTGTAGCAGTCTGATTGCCTCCCTAAAGTAAAACAAAAAAAAGTTAGTTAATTTCATTTAATCCATTAATCAATTCACAATATTAAAGACTAGTGAACTAGGCTGGACAACAATGTGGACTCAGAAGTAAAATATGTTTTACCACCATTTAGAAAATCATTGTCTAACCCAATTGTTTCATCAAAGTTGTTATGCAAATGTTTAAATATTATCCTCTTGAAAATAATTTTGATAAGTAAATAAACTGGTATTTTGATTTTCCCCCAATTTTTGTTCAATTCCATTGAATTTTTAGTTATAATCTTTTGTTCATACATAACAGCAATACAGTATTACTTTAAATACAATGAAAAAATCTTACAAAAAACACCAATACTGTTTAAACATACAATCAAATTTTTAAAAAAAGATATGAAAAAACAGGGGAAATTTTTTACAGTTTCAATGGGGTTTATCACACTTCCGTAAAGTTCCATTGTCTCTATTAGAATAAAACTCTATTTTGATGGTTGCAAACCTTTAGATATTTGACAAGTTTCTGTATCTGCCAATATTCTGATGGTAAATCAGAGTTCTGTTCCTGTCTTCGGTCTGGTGTATCTTCTTCCTCTTCACTTTCTGAAGAACTATCACTATAAAACTCATCCTCCAGTGCAGGGGTCTTCTGTTTGCGATCACTGTAGAAATAAGAAGTTTAATGATGTCAAAAATATTAGCACTCTTCATTATATAATTCCATGGCAATAATAACCATCACTATAAACACTATTACTCAAATATATAAACATATATAAAAGTCTGCTAATACATTTCCACTTCCTCATGTGCAGCATGCGGCATACTAAATGGAAACTATGTCATCTACGATGATAAGGATATGGCCCTTTACCACATGACTGATTGAATGTTGCATCAAACACATAGCTAAGGTTAGCAGATTAGTCAACCGGAAATTTCACAATGTTAAAATTTATATGGCATTTTGTAAGTTTATTTAATTGTTCTTCATCTTATGTTCCAGGGGCTACAGGCATTCATTTGGGTTAAAACTGGAAAATCCATCATAATACTATAGTACCATGTTCTAGTCTATCAGTGGTTAAGCCAAAAGAAAAATTAACCTTGGCATAGGATTCAGCTATTTGGCTAGTGGCAGCTTAAACCATGGTCTACACTAAACTATAGAATGTATAAAATGAATAATGACTACTCTAAAATTGCAAAACATGATGTGAAATTTATTTAAATAGTAGACTAGACCTTCCATATCACTCTGCGCCATTACATTCCACTACTCTTTTACAAGCAGCCAATATCTGTACACTAGTACATTAGACATTTCTCTGGATCCAGAAAATACCTCATCATTATCACATAAAAATGTCTCATGTTTAAATAGATGACAAATGTTTGGGTTACTAGTAAAAGGTTAAGATATTGTGGAATTTTTATTGTGGATATTGTGCATTCTTTCAATCACGAGGTCGGGGGTTTGGGACTTACTCTGGTCGGCTGTTTTTGTTCCTAGACAAGACACTTTTTCCACATTACCTCCTTACACCCAGGAATATAAGTAGTTACCTGGGAGGTATAAATGCCATATGTGCTGATTACAGCTGCAAAATTATGAAATGGATTGTGTTCTTTTGCCGTTTGTTCCAATGACTGGGATAATAATTGTGAAGCGCTTAGAGGCCTTGGCAATAAGCTCTATATAAAAGTATCATATTATTATTATAATTATTATATTAAACATGTTTGACCCTCAACATCAGCAACACCATGTTACAAAAATCTTGTGTATTTTATTACTAAGTACTAAGGAAGTATGTCAGTACTTTGTCTGTCTTGAAACCCTTTTTTCTGATTTTTCTTTCTTGTCTTTTTTCTCCCTACTTTGTCGATTCATCTCTTCATTTTTCCAGTTAAGCGTTGCATTAGTCCTAGCAGCTGGGGCACGTTTCTTTCTTTTTGTTGTCTGCGAATTAACAAAATGGTAATTAATAATTGATAAAATAATGCTAAAAAAAAGTAAAATATTATATGTTACATAAACCATTATTTTATTCATGCATACAATATATATAATGTATTGATATAGTTTATTATTACAAAAATATTGAACTGCAACTTTTTACTGTTTCCATTGTATTTTGAAATGTTTTATTACAAAAAGACATTATGAAAGAAGAAAAATTAGTACTTCACATGATACATGCAAGTTTTACAGCATTTTTCAGCAAAATTATACCATAACATTCATATAACTAAAGATGTTAAAGAAATAATTCATGAGTATGGAAAGGTATGCATCTTATGAGTATGGAAAGGTGTGTCTCTCATGAGTATGGAAAGGTATGGGTCTCATGAGTATGGAAAGGTATGCGTCTTATGAGTATGGGAAGGTATGGGTCTCATGAGAATGGAAAGGTATGCGTCTTATGAGTATGGGAAAGTATGCATCTGATGAGTATGGAAAGGTATGCGTCTGATGAGTATGGAAAAGTGTGTGTCTCATGAGTATGGAAAGGTATGCGTCTCATGAAAATGGAAAGGTATGCGTCTTATGAGTATGGAGAAGGTATGCGTCTCAAAAGTATGGAAAGGTATGCGTCTGATGAGTATGGAAAGGTATGCATCTGATGAGTATGGAAAGGTATGCGTCTCATGAGAATGGAAAGGTGTGCGTCTCATGAGTATGGGAAGGTATGGGTCTCATGAGAATGGAAAGGTATGCGTCTGATGAGTATGGAAAGGTATGCATCTGATGAGTATGGAAAGGTATGCGTCTGATGAGAATGGAAAGGTGTGCGTCTCATGAGTATGGAAAGGTATGCATCTGATGAGTATGGGAAGGTATGCGTCTGATGAGTATGGAAAAGTGTGTGTCTCATGAGTATGGAAAGGTATGCGTCTCATGAGAATGGAAAGGTATGCGTCTTATGAGTATGGAAAGGTGTGCATCTCATGAGTATGGAAAGGTATGCATCTCATGAGAATGGAAAGGTGTGCGTCTCATGAGTATGGAAAGGTATGTGTCTTATGAGTATGGGAAGGTATGCGTCTGATGAGAATGGAAAGGTATTCGTCTCATGAGTATGGAAAGGTGTGCGTCTCATGAGTATGGAAAGGTGTGCGTCTGATCTGATGAGTATGGAAAGGTATGCATCTTATGATTATGGAAAGGTATGCGTCTCATGAGTATGGAAAGGTATGCGTCTCATGAGTATGGGAAGGTGTGCGTCTGATGAGTATGGAAAGGCATGCGTCTCATGAGTATGGAAAGGTGTGTGTCTGATGAGTATGGAAAGGTATGCGTCTGATGAGTATGGAAAGGTATACATCTGATGAGTATGGGAAGGTATGCGTCTTATGAGTATGGAAAGGTGTGCGTCTCATGGTTATGGAAAGGTATGCATCTGATTAGTATGGAAAGGTATGTGTCTGATGAGTATGGGAAGGTGTGCGTCTGATGAGTATGGAAAGGTATGCGTCTCATGAGTATGGAAAGGTGTGCGTCTGATGAGTATGGAAAACTGTGTGTCTCATGAGTATGGAAAGGTATGCATCTCATGAGTATGGAAAGGTATGCGTCTCATGAGTATGGGAAGGTGTGCGTCTCATGAGTATTGAAAGGTATGCGTCTCATGAGTATGGAAAGGTATGCGTCTCATAAAAATGGAAAGGTATGCGTCTTATGAGTATGGAAAGGTGTGCATCTCATGAGTATGGAAAGGTATGCATCTCATGAGAA
>JAOTQE010020903.1:9858-22251 GCA_025631205.1 Nesometra sesokonis | reverse complement strand
CTTTGATATGATCAAGTTAATTTCAAAATTATTGTTGATGACTTTTTGGTCATTTTTAGGTGACAACATATCTTTAAAATTGAGGTTCAAGATCCAAGACACAATATAAACTTTTTCATACCATATTGGGAAATTAAGTTGCTGTCATAAGCATACAATAAATAATAAATACATTATAATAAGTAACTATCATGAATATGGAACCCAGCATCAACAGTGGGAAATGTCGCACGCATCACCATAAAAAAAGTTGGCAGGTATCGGTATACATAATATTTCAGTTTTCAATTTTCCTTTAGTAAAACTTGAACTTTGTCCAGAGCTGTTTAATTACTCAGGTCTGTGTTGTTTGCTTGCCATTTTTACTGAGCTTCATTTAGTAGAGAGGTCAGGGACGTTTGCACAAAGGATTAAAGCATAAATTAGGGATCATGTTGAAATTGCGCCAGCCTACCAAACACAGTATTCTCGATGTTAGGGATCACCTTCAGAAACGAACCATTTACAAAAGTTATGTAACAGACAGTCAGAGCAAGGAGTTTTTATACCTCCTTGGTCAGAGTATAGGCCTACTGTAGATAAAACTGATCAATTTTCAATTGCATCATTAGTTATTAATTATTATTTAAGTTTATTATAACATTCAAAATAGATAATTGCTTAACAATTCTATTTAGAAAAATGATAATATGAAAACGAAATTATTTTTAGATTTTCTATTGAATTTCCATCATGTTTTGTAATTGCAATATTTTTATCAAGGTCACATGACCAATACCTGCTAAATTATGTAATGTGATTTATTGTTTATAGCAACCAAATTTATTTATTAATAATATTTCTCCACATGACAATAAAAAGACCTTGCTATGTACTGTACTGCCATGGAAATGTATTTTACCATTATTGACTTTATTGATTTTATTCAATGAGGAATGAAGGCTTGGAAAACAACATCAAAGCTGGTAAGGTTATGAATATTAACCTAAAATAACTATTTCTCATGATTATAAATAGAAATAAATTAATAAACTGTGTATGCTAATACAACAAATCAACCACCAGTAGTAATATTTAATGGATTACTTGTGATATAAATATAATGAAATAAATATTAATTTGATTGTGAATGAAATGTAACAGTAGACAACCCTTAAAAAATGGCCATATTCAGGCTATCCGTATTTTTCGGTAGTTCTGACAGTTTGAATTAAAATTAGCCAAGGAAGAAAAAATGTACAAGTTGGTTTTGGGTTTGAACTTGTATCTCCAGATTAGTAACATGGTAAATGTACCAGTAGACCATTGAGTTGGTCTTTTATAGCTAAGTATTTATGTAGAGACTAATAAGGAACAGGTGGTTTTCTATGTTAAATTTCCTAGCAAATAAAATCCATCTTGTTATTTCATTGACGTAGAAACATTTGATTAACATAAGGCCAATTAAAAAAAAATTTCTTGTTAAGCGTCAAACCCATGAATAGATTTCAGAGGTGGAAAGGCGGTTTTTATTTTTTATTTTTTTATTTTTTTCAGAACATTTTTTATATGGTCATCACCATAGATTTGTATCATCTTTAACCATTGTATTAATGACTTTGTTTTTTAATAACTTTTTTTATGATTTCCAAAGAAATTAACTTTAATAAATACCTCATGGTGCAAATTTAAATATGAATTTTATCAACAAACAATGTAACTGGGAACCTAAACTTACAAAAACATACATTTATCTCAATAACTTCATTTGCAACAACTTGGTGGGTTTGCCTTGACTAGCATCAATTATATTAATGTAATAAAGTCATTGTTAACATTTTTCATAAAACCACTTTTTTTCATTAACAAGAGATAGGACTTCACTAAACATTACTTTTTAGTTGTCTATGTAACAGATTAATTTTATATCTAGCTTCCTTCTAAAATTTAAATGCAATCCTTGATGGTTGTATTCAACTTGAGGTGGAGTATTTAGCACTCTATTGAAGGTGAGAAAGCCATGCATGGCTTAACTATGACCTTCCTCTTAGTTGTTCAATATTTTATTGTCTTGTTTTTTCTAATTCCTTGGTGTTGCTTGAAGCAGAACATACAACTAGCCTCTACTTTGTTACTAATTTCTAAGCCTTTTTGTTCGGGTAACCTTCACGCCAGACAAAAGTTCTTCAACAGTTTTATTGTTTTTATTCAAAGCTTTAGTTGTTTTTCTGTGGAGTATAAGATCAGATTATTCAATGCTTCATTTGCTCGTTTATTTTCAACCAAACCGCTACATAGCAAGAAAAACAATTAGCCCCTGGATAAAACTCAAGCTAATCTTGTTACTAATATAGCGTGAAACTTTTATATCTCATTGCTGGTTTAAAAAAAAAACTTATTTCCTCATGTAATAAAATGCAAAACTTCCCACAAAATTATTGACCCGGTATAGGATAAGAGTTCATTGTTTTCTATGTATTGGTATAGCGACAAATTAAATACCCAACATTTCAGTAAAGCCAGACCTGATTATAGCCCTGAGCCAAGTATGGTAGAGCTTGCATAAATTGGATTAGAATGTGATCAATGGTTAAAGGTAAAGGTACGTTTCATCGTTTAGGTTCATTTTGTTTTAATAAAAACACGGAAACGTGTCTCGCTATGCAAGGAATCTAATTAGGAAATTTAGGGTGGATGTGTTTAGTAACCGAAAATTCAAAGAAATTTGATTTTTTGAAAGAAGTTGACATTTGTCTAAGTTTCTCCAATGTAAATCACAAATTTATTCTTAAGCAAATTAAGCTCTTGTAGACAATTCCAAATACAGCCATATCAATTCTACTGAAACCTACCATTAGGAGAACCAAATTTGTTGTTGAACCACATTTTTTAAAAGTCCAAAAAATTAAACTACTTAAGGTAAAAAATTAAACTTGACATTCTCTAAACCAAAATATCTTGAAACTAAACAAAATGAATTTTATAAGTGTTTTCAGTGTACAAAAGAAAATTATGAAACTAAGGTAAAAAATTTTCTAAACCAAAATATCTGGAAACTGAACAAAATTACCTTTATGAAATGTTTTCATTTAACAAATTAAATGTAAAAATTTAAATAATCTGAAATATCTGAACAAACTAAACTTTACAAAATGTTTTCATAAGTTATCAAACTAATTAATGTAAAATTAAATCTAAACCTATTTATGAACAAATTGAGCATTACTAAGGGTTTCTGTTCACGAACAAACTAAGCTTTCTGAAAGTTGTTTGGGTTGGGAGAGATACTTCATAAGGTACTTCAAAGCACATTGTTGATGTACTTTGTTGGTAAAGGAAGTTAAAACTTGTCTATGTTTGACGAAAACCTTGGTTTAACTTCCATTTTTGAAGTGCTCTCCTAGGGTACTTAAAATCACATTTGGAATGATTAACTGACATAGGAAGCCTGGAAATGAATAAAATGACACAGCCATGTTTTTTTATATTTATCATGTTAAGTTAAATTTTGTTCGTTCCAACATAGATATTTAATCCTCCTGGTAAAACAACCACAAACTACAGTTTTTTCTCTTTTAATATTTGCAAAAAAATATCAGTTTTGAAAAATTCAGCTTCATTTTTAAATCAGTCTTATCTCAATTCTTGTACTACTCATCTCTCCAAACAAACCACACTTGTATCCATCCATTCTGTTCGGTTTTTCATAGTTTTGTTGAAGGAAGATTTTCCATTACATTGATTTTATTATTTTGAAGTTTTTTTAAAACCTGGTTTATCGTGGAGTTTAAAATCCATTTATCAACCTCATTAGTAAAATGTCAAGATCCTTAATTAGGTTGCTTAATTAGACTTATTTATTATCTGAATGGTATCTAGCTTCTCATTAGCAATTGTAAAGATGTTCATTGTAAATTAATTTGACATTATCAAACTAAGCTATTCATTAAAGGTATTTCATTTAAGATATGAAGTTCTTTAATTATACACCTTTGTGTGGACTGGTGTTGCAGGCCTAAGCAAACCCACTTGCCGGCGCACGGGACAAGTGATTTTACAATCAGACAACTAAATTTATGGGACCCACAAGTATTTTCAGCTTAAGGTCCTGAAATCCACCTTTTGACAGTACGTTGTAGAATAGCCCAAACTATCTATTTCATAAGTGTAAATTTAGTTTCTATTTATGTATTCCGTAAAAGCGGGACAAGTAAATTATTTTTTGGACTAGTGAATTGTCCGAAGGTACTTGCCCTGGGACAAGTGTAAAAAAATTAAATTTCCTCACCCCTGTGTTGTTAAATGTCTGTGTCATACTTATTCTGTTTCTGAGCCAGCTTGCCTTGGGTTTGCTTATGGACCATGCCAAAATTATTCTACTGCAGATACTGTGCAGAGTAATCTATTGTTATTAAATCTACTGCAGTTACTGCAGTAATCCAGTGTCATTGCTTTCTTTGATCTTTGGCGTAAAGGTCTCAGCATGTTGTTATCCAGTAGTTTTTTTTCAGATAATAATTTAATTTAATACTTTGTGATTAATTATAGTACTGCAGTAACTGCAGCTGGGTCATTTTGAAAAGGAAATAAAGTGTATTAGTAGGCATCAGTCTATAGTTCCTACAGACCTAGATGGAGGCATGAATAAATTATCGTCTTAAACCAATCCATGTTGTTAAATAAATTGAGTTGTGTTCAATCCATCATATAGAGATCTCTTTAACTACTATATTTATCTGTTAAATAATAATTTCTTGATTAAAAACAGAATTTTGATATATCATATTTTTTTCCATCATTTATTTTACTGTATTTCTTGATTAATCTACACAATATGTAGAATACAAAATCCTATCAATATACTGCATCTGGCATTATGCCAAATTATGTTTATTTCTTTCCAATTGGACATTCAAAATTCAAAATTCAAAATTCAAAATCGCATGTTTCTAATATAATTTTTAAAGTAAATCAATCTTTTAAAGGTATAACACAAGTTTTAACATAATTACATTTCTAGCTGCACATTTCCTGACTTTTATATAATTTTAAGTTATATTTGCTGTTTTTACATTTAAAATTATATTACACAACCGAATTGAACAATCCAATGTCCAATTAATATAAATTTATTATTTTAAAAAATAGTAAGAATATACTTTTAAATGATTTATTATTATCATAATTTAAAAAAAATAGACTTCACATCAGATTTTATTGTTGTGCAGAATGTTTTAAAATGTTAAATTTCAATGTAAAGACTGTGTATTTAGATTCGTTGATTTGCTTTAGAATCTCCCACCCACATATGGTAATATTATGCATTTTATTTTTAGATTAAGTTGCTTTTTAGATTTGGTTTAAAACGTAAGTGTAACATGCTTAATATTGCTAGTAGAAATTTACATTATTCTGTTAAAATATAAATAAGAATTAAAATGATTAATTCCACGTCAACAAAAATCCTAAATGCTAATTTTTCCTTATCATACATACTCCTATTCAATACATGATGCAATTTCCTCATTTCTGAACAAATGCTGACGGGTGTGGTTGTCCGGTTTAAGAACGAAACTCAACAACCGCATACTGTATTAATCTCACTTTCGAGTGTCACTTAGCTCTACAAACTTTTGACCTCTATTGATAATTTACATCATAAATATTTATTGTTAAATTTCTTTTGAAGTCTTTTTTTTTCTTGTCTTGTGTGAAGATCATTAAGGACCTGGATTTTGATTGATCTATGCCTGTTGTTGAAAACAAACTTGCTTCCAGGCAACATTCGAAACCCCTCAGAGTCGTAAATATTTTATTTGTAGGATGATTGCATAAATGTAATGTAGTAATATTTTTCTTGCCATGATACGGTACAGTAGTATTGATACACCATGAGTAAAGTTGGAAATAATGTATGTGACACTTAAATGCGAATACAGTCAAACTTGCTTAAGTTGACTGTGCAAAATATCAAATTATTTTGAATGCCAAGATTTGATGTATGTTTTCCCTTTGACTAAAGCCAAATAAAAAAATATATCAATTTCATGATTAAATTTTTTATGGATAAATTTATGGGGCAATTAAGTGTGTTACCCAATAGGAAAAGCTTCACAACATTTAGACAATGAGATTATTCTGAAAACTTTTGTTGCAAAATGAGTCCCATATCAAAAGTGGGTATACTAAGTATAATCCCATGTTTTTTTGCTAGCCCCGCTGCCTAAAACATTTGACAACCACCAATGACCACCAAGCTTCTTCTACAGCTCAGCTTGTTGGCCAAACCCAACCAACCCAAAATCAGCATCGGCCCTTTTTTAGTTTCCCAATTATTTGGCTAAATATATAAAATAATTAGAAAATTGTAGGAAGTACATAATATATAAAATTACCCGGAAATCGTAAAAAATGCTTCAAGTGTTACCAAATTAAATTACAGGAAAAAAAGGTAATTTTCATTGTAAATTAAAGGGGATACCAATTTAAAAACAAAAGATTTTTCTGACCAACTGATTCAAATTTCAAAACAGTTTGTGCTTGGGCAACATAAATAATTGTTCATGCCGCATTTTGTGTAATAGGAGGAAAAATTAATAGAGGAAGTATTATCTTATCAATGCAGTTTAATGGCATTAATTATTAATTAATAATATAACAACAGTGAGTTGATACCATACCAGTAAAACCATTCATAAGTCTATAGGAAGATTTTTATTTTTGAGGACAACTTAGGAGCGTTATATACAATTATTGCTTGAATTATAAAATTAATTAGAAATTTGATAATATAATATTATAGTATATCCTTGTAGTTTCTGTCTAAAGGAAACTCTGTTATAAAATTATCATAATTCAATTCAACTTTTTTATTTCAGACATAGTCTATATCAGAACAAATATATATAGACAGTAAAAAAAAGTACTAACAGTACTAACTTGTAAATAAGAAAAAAAAATAGTAAATAAAATAAATGATTTGTTTATGTTTAGGCCTAAACTAGAATTTTTGAGGTAGCGCGAGGTCATTATGACTACAGGCGGTCTCACCCATCATAACACAGAACACCATGGTAGAGTATTACACATAGATTATTACTATTAATAATACACACCAGATTTTCATAGCTCAGTTGCAGTGTTTTCCAACCAGCTCACTGTTTTTTTGACAGTTCCCATTACTAATTAACAAACCTAACTACAGCATAGTCAAGCCAGGCGTATTCCGTCAATTTTGGAATGCGTTTTCATTATTGGCTTGCTTGAGTGTTGGTTGATCAGAATCTAGTAGCGGTTCGTTATTTTAATTAATCATCTCATTTTACCTGAAGATCTCGGTCCCAGGCTAATGCAAACTAGAATAGATTGCATGTTATTATCAAGATTATTTATTCAAAATTCATAGCATAAGGCAACTGGAATATTCATGATACAAACATACTGGCAGTGGTTTTAGCTTTCTGATAGAAAAATCTAGACAAATACACTCTCCATTTTGAAGGGAATATTTCATAGGATGAAAATATACCCTTATTATTTTCTTTTAGAATGTAGTAAAATATACGACAAATTTTGTGGTTACAAGTTATAAGATTATTTATACTGTGCTGGGAATCTCTTGAAAATTGTATCGAATTTGAATAAATACATCATTACAAACATTACAATTCTTTATATATTATAGAATTTACATCATACATAGACAGTTTTTTAAATTTTATATTTAAATTTAATCAACTTCTTTCACCAAGTATTTTATTAGAAGTTTAAAAAAAATACAGTCACTATTATGTATGTGATTGTTCATAACTTTACAGGTGTTCGTGTACAGTATTTATATTCTACATGATGTTTACCTCTGAAGGAAGGGGAAGAGGGTGTTTGAGCATTTGCTGTAATTTAGTCTAGCTATATTTATCTGATTCATCACCCAAGGATGACAGTATCAAGTCACAAGACAATTTTCAATAATAACAACAATTCTCATAGTGAATTCTAGCGTTAAATCCCCTCTTTGTTCGTTAGCCAAACCTTCTATCATAACACAGCACTACCTCTATGGGATGTCTCCATTTAAGGCAAACGTAATTCACCCAGTTTAATACTTCTATCCTCCAGTAAGAATAATACTTCTATCCTCCAGTAAGAATAACAACAAACCATTGACTACATATCCTACAAAAGCCTAATTCCTAAAAATAAATCTTTCAAATGAATAAGCGAAAATGACCTTATTTTTACTGTAAACAATTTATAAGAAATAAAGTATGTTTTATGATCTGGAACTAGAATATAATTTGTAGTCAATATTTTACCCTTTTTAATTGTGAATGGTATACCTGTCTCTGTTAGGAATTGATTGTTAAATTATATTATTAAGTGGGTAATATATTTTGAAAGGTTTTGCATTTTTTTTTTCTCACGACTATAAATGTTCTATTTGTTTTGTATACAAAGTCAAATGCTGCATATTTTTTTTAATTATTCTGTTTTGCTAAATATGTTGTGAATTTTTTCATGCAATGAAAGTCTACTGTACCAGTAAATAAATCAGTTAATAAACAGTTGTTTTTATAGTAAACATTGTTGATACTCTGTTGGAAACCTACCAATTATAGCCACAGTGTCATGCATTTCAAAACATAAATTTACAATGAATGTTTAATTTAATCGTTTTCACTTTTATCCCATGAAAAATAGCACGTTTCAGCATTCTAGTTACGTTATGGCACTGACATATATTTTATTTTTTCTAAAAGGTTCTCATTTTTTTTATTGTTAATCAATAACTGTGCCACTGTGCGAACATTTAATGTAGGCCTATTTTATTTTGAAAATAACATGCCAATAAACTGCTAAACAATATGGCATATTTGACATAAAAATTACAACTTCATGTCCTTTATCACACTTCTATCCTAGAAAGCAAGAAGTATTTTTCAATTTTTTTTTTTGAAGTATGAATGATTATAGTTAAATTTTGTGTACAGATTTGATAATTATAAAAAAAAACATTGTGTTTGATATAAAGCCAGTTTACTTTAAACTTAGTTGTTTTTGTTTTCTTAATAATAAAATGAAATAATATAAGAATGTAAATTATGAAGTCTCAGTTCTATGGATTTACAGAGAAGCAAGCACTACTAGATTTTATAGCACACTTCCTCATAGAGCTGTATTTTGAATTCAGTTTGCGGTTTCGAGTTTGCCGAATAATAATGGCTGCCAAATATGGCTGATGAGTACAGAGTAGAAGACAGCCAGTGACTAAGCAACAAACTAAAAGCAAACAGCCTGGCACTGATTAGGGATCACCTCAACAATTCAAGGACATACGGAATAATAATTTATGTCTGAAATGGAGATAATCAGTGAGTTTTGGTGCCTGCTACAGTGTGATGGCAGTAGTAGCTATTGGAGATTGTTAACTGATTTTTACCAACTTGAACACTTGAAAATGTGAGATACTGTACGCCTCGTCATGTTTTAAATCAATATTTCGGTGTTGGTTATTTCATCATCAAAGTGTCAACAGGATGTCAACAAATTTGTAGGTTAATGGTATAATAATAAAATTCATTCTTGATTCAATATTTCAACATAAATGATGTCATCGTTAAGAATAAATGAATGTTCATAGCAAATTAAACTTTAATAGAAATTTAAATGTACAGTTACCTGTGTAGGCCTATTTAAATGAATTGGGACAAGTCAATATAAAGGACAGCCATATAATGCAAATGTATGTATGTGTGTTTAAATAATATACGCAACAATCAATATATTACCTCTAAGACTAGTGGTCATCTCTTAATTAAAGATATTTGATTTAATTTTTTTTCAAAATTATATTGAAATGAAAATAAAATTGAAATATCTTTTTATTTATTAGGTGTTATTTATTTTTCGTTATGATTTATTTAACTTTATTTTTATAACAAAGAAGATCTCAAAATATATTATTATTATTTTTGGCTAAAAACGAGATTTGATATTGGTACTGGCGCTGTAGCTTGGTGGTTGACGTGCTTGCCTACCAATCCCGAGGTCCTGGGTTCAATCCTGACCAAGTGATAGGATTATTCTCATGACGACAATGCCATTCCGTAAGCCTCGTATTGAGTCTCAGTTTATAAGCATGGTGATATAGTATATCTATTCTGTAGTTGGTGTTTACACTGTTGGATGTGGATGAAATAAAAAATAAATAAAATATTTGGCCCATGACTATTAGAGAATGGTTAAAATGAGCCTAGGTTTTTTGGAAGGTATGAGCGAGACTTTTTAATTGATTACATAAAATAATGTTGCATTCAATGAAATATAAGTTTGAAGACTTATCTTCGCTCACTCCTAATGATGCCATAATTAATGTTGAAATATTGAATCTGACACAATGTGTATCTTATTGCTTAGAGATGTATTAGGCTTTCATACTTGGTGTTGATTAGTAGATCTTTTCTTTTAATCACTGCTGTTATTGATGATATTTTTTTAATGCCGGTAAATGTTTTCATTAAGCTGTGTACGTCATTGACATTAGCATGTTATGTGTACGTCACTCACGTAATCACTCGCATAATCACTACTTGTGAATGTATTTAAATAGTGTGTTTGTTGTCTCAGTAGTTTGAAATGTAAATTTCAATAAAAAAAATAAAATTTTAAGCATCAAACTTAAAGTTCATTGAAAGGAATGGCAGTTTTTATTACTTATTACTGTATTTCTTATTTTTAAAGTTCATTTTATTTGGGAAATCAACATAGATTATATCATTGTTGTTAAAACTTTAACTTCACTAATTCTTTAACCATTGACCAATTTTATTTCTACCATAAACATTTTAAAATTACGAAAAATACCATGGCCAAAGGGACAAACTACAGTATATGCTTTTTATTTGGCCTATCATCAATGCCTTTAGAATTAACAAGCATTTGTACTGCACACAGATACATTCAAGATTCAATATTTCGACATAAATTATGTCATCATCAGAGTAAATGACATAAATCATGTCATCAGTCGACATAAATTATGTCATCATATTCCTGCTGATGACATAATTTATGTCGAAATATTGAATCCTGTCATGAATGCATGTATCTCATTGCTTGGAGTATGCATTATACTTTCTTACTTGAAGTTGATTAGTGGACCTTTCGGATTACAGATACATTCAGTGTCCAATTTTTGTTTTATTTAATTTTGTAAAGTATTATAAATTATGAAATATACTAATTTTTGTCAAATAAACTGAAATAATTATATAATGAAAAAGGCCCTATATTACCCACAGGAGTTTAAAACAAAAAAAATTCCAGATTAGAAAATTCATGTGTATTGTACTGCTGTGTGTGGTTGGACTCCTCAGTGTCAATATAAATATATCTTTAAAAGTCTAATGTATATGACAATTTAGCATTTTTTTATTCTACATTAATTAAACCAACCCAATGCTATTTTGCAAATAATTCATGTTTATTTTGTGCAGATAAAAATTCAAAAATTTAACTGACATTGTTTCAATAAAATAATTTTAGTACTTAGTTAAACCCTAAATATCTATTCATTTAATCAATGCATCCTAAAGAATATTTACCATTGGTTGCGAATAAAATAATACGGCTTAAGCTTACTGTTGTCAAACTATAGAACCATAGTTGACAAAAGATTGAGTGGGCGTTGAATCCAGGGACTTGGTACACAATCTATTCAAATAATAACCATCAAACCTCATGAACGTTTTGGTTCAGAGACGGGTTAAAAAAAACCTTGTTATATTCATAATCAGAATCGTTAATAACAACCCCGTGAGATGAGAATGTGGGTGGTATAATCAGGAATAAATTTATGCAGTAATTAAATGCATTTTTAGTGCATATTGGAATAGTGTTACTCTGTTTTTATTATATTTTTGATTTAGTTCCAGCAAAGTAATTGAATGCATGCATGGTATGTTTATAAATTGAACTTATTAATATTTCATCGAATTTGTAATTTCCAGTAATTTATGCTTTTTTTAATGCATCTAAATATGTAATCCTGTGCCAAATTTTAAAAATTCAACTTATTGATAATAAATATAAAATATTTCCAGTAAAATTATTTATGCACTTTTTAGTGTATCCAAATTTGTATGCCATATCTTAAACAATCCAATTTAATTTATTTATTTTGTATTAATTTTTCTCAGCAAATTTTAACAAATATAGTTAAAAATTATTATTTATTAATTATTTTAAATACTTTTAAATTATTATTTTACATTTTGTCAATTTATGTAGTTAGTGAATGTAAATATGTATGTCACATTTTTAAAATTCAAATATATTGATATTAAATCATATTAAATCATATTAAATCATATTAAATCATATTAAATCATATTAAATCATATTAAATCATATTAA
>JAOTQE010020892.1:0-10660 GCA_025631205.1 Nesometra sesokonis | reverse complement strand
CCCCCCGTCGGGGACCATGCCCCCGCCCCGTCCGGCAAATCCTGGCGCCACCACTGGTCTACCCTAGGACTTAGGCAACTTGATGGAGCATTGCAACTGCATGATAAAATAAGGATTGAGTTTTTTTTATTATAAGGAATAGGAAAAAATACAATCGTAAAACTACTAGTAAACATTTATTTCGATCCGCCCACTTGCCAAATACGGATGGGCAAGATTACATCATGCTAGTATCCTGGAGTATTTTAAGTATTTAAGTATTTTACAAGTCGCTGACTGATTGTGATCGTTGATGGCGCTGCAAAATTAAAAAAAAAACAACCAGATACAAGCGACTTGGGATAAGTCTAGAAGCAGCCCTATTCAGGAAAGCACTGTTCCCCTCCCCCAAGCCGAAAAGGGGATAGAAAAAGAATGTCTAAACATCGCCTGTCTCACCTCCCTTGCGGAGTCCCACTATAGCGGTAAGAAGAAAAATGAAGAAACAAAATTTATTCTCGTTGGCTGCTCTTACCTTTGGTACATGGAATGTGCGCACCCTCCTGGACCGTGCAAATACCAACAGGCCAGAAAGACGAACTGTCCTCACTGTCAGTGATTTGGCTCGGTACAATGTGCAGATTGCTGCCCTCAGTGAAACACGCCTAGCACAAGAGGGACAACTGACAGAACTTACTGCATGACTACACCTTCTTCTGTATTGGCTGAGGTGGGAATGAACGACGTGAGGCAGGAGTCTGCTTTACCATAAAGTCCAACCTTGCCAAAAAGTTGACTGCTCGCTCAAAGGGGATCAACGATCGCCTGATGACAACCGAACTTCCCATCCCAAAGAAGAAGTTTGTCACGCTGATCAGTGCCTATGCTCCCACCATGACTAACCCTGACGAGGTGAAGGACAGATTCTATTAGGACCTAAAAGACACCATCAGACCAGTGCCGCGATCGGAGAAGCTCATCTTGGTGAATTTAACGCCCGCGTTGGCCGAGACCACACAACATGGCATGGAGTGTTAGTTAGTTAGTGTAATAGCAACGGTCTCCTACTCGATGCTGGACAGATCACCGCCAGCATATATCCTAGATGGACCTCTGCATCACATCTCACAGGATGTTAAAGGAGGTCACAGGAGGTCAAAGGTAATCAAAATACCATGAGTCTGAGTGTTGCAAAGATCAAGAATGACCAGGTGAAGCAAAAACTGGTAGATGAGCTGGAAGAAAAAATTACCAACCAATTCAAACTTAGAGGCAGATGTGGAGGTAGAATGGAGCTGTTTATGCTTCCGCATCCACGGTCATCGAACCCACGGTCATAAAACACCAGGATTGGTTTAATGAAAACAACAAACTTATCCAGTCCTTATTGGATGAAAAGCACAAACTCAACCGGGCATTACTCAATGACCCATCTTCTGCATCCAAAAATACCTTCAGCGCAGCCAGGAGAACTGTCCAGTCGGAACTCCGCCACATGCAAGATAATTGGTACAGTCAGCAAGCTGACGCCATTCAGACATAGGCAGTGAGGAGGGACATGAACATTTTTTGAGCGCTTGACTGAACACTTCAACACTGTCCTTAACCGTCCCAAAAAAACATTAAGCGTCTCACGCAGACTCCAATAGACGACTCACTCGCTGATCCACCATTCAAAGAAGAAGTCACAGATCCATCAAGAGATCCAGCGGCAAGGTACGCTTCTGGTGGCCAAAAGGTGACAAAGAGTCCCACTAGCCTAATCAACATTATATGGCACTAGGAAAAGATACCACAGGAATGGAAAGATGCCCCAATTTTCCACCCTTTTAGACGCAAAGGGAACAGGAACTCATGCGATAACCACCGTGGTACCTCCCAGCTTTCCATTACGGACCGCACATTTCTGAATCCTCCCAAATGGACATCCGGATCACGATCTACTTCCTGAGAGTCAATGTGGATTCCGTGTAGACCGAGACACCTCAGAAGTGTTATTTGCAGCGCGGCAACTTAAAGAGAAATGTCATGAGCAGAACGTCGGACTGTACATCACTTTTGTAGACTTGGGAAAAGCAGTCGACTGCATGGGCAAGTTCGATTGTCCAACCAAGTTCATTTTGATGGTCCGTCAGTTTTATTATGGCATGAAAGCCTGTGTGTTGGATGATGGCGAGTATTCCCAGCCTTTTCCTGTACTCAATAGATTGGAGTAGGCCTCCGTTTTTGCCCCACCCTCTTCAGCAGCGTGTTTTTGCAATGCTATCTGATGCCTTTCGCGATGAAGACATTGGTGTCAACTTTCGCTACCGCACTAATAGCAGCCTGTTCAATTCTCTAGAGAATGCAGACCCACGACTATTTAGTGCATGAAGACGTTCTATTCGCTGATGACTCTGCGCTCAATGCCAGCTCCACTCTTCCCCCTCTCTGCCCTTCTCTCTTTCTCCCCCCCCCCCCCTCTCTCTCTCTTTCTCTCTCTCTCTTCCTAGTATAGATCATGTGACACTTTTGGCCTAACAATCTCCACCAAGAATACCGAAGTCCTATACCTACAACACCTTACATTGAGCCGAACATCTCCGTGAATGTACATCTCCGTGAAACTAGCAGTTTCCAATAAGGTCTCGGCAGTACTCTATCGCGCTCGGTCAACAATAATGAAGAGGTTGCATACCAGATAGCAAGAGCTCACACAGCCTTCGGCAGACTGAAAGACAAAGTCTGGGAGAGACGTGGCCTATAGCTAGAAACCAAGTTCAAAGTATTTAAAGCACTTGTTCTACGTTTTATATTCTACGCTTGTGAGACGCGTTCTGTATACAGCCGACAAACAACGTATTTTACTTAAGATCTCGAGGAAGTTGCTCCTCATCAAATGGCAGGATAGAGTGCCAGACACCAAGATTAACAGAATCTATTCTATACTTCTCAAAAACCGTCTCCGGTGGGCCCGGTCATGTTCGCCGCATGGATAACTGTCGTCTCCCGAAGGGTCACATATGATGAGCTGACAACAGGCAAGTGCCCAGGCTGACCTAAGAAGCGTTCCAAATGCTCACTGAAGCTCTCAAGCTTTTTGACATCGACCATTCCACATGGGAAATGAGTTCAGAAGATCGTCCGTCTTGGCGCACGCTCATGAGATCGGGTACATCAAAATTTGAATAGAAGCGCATCTCAGACAAGGAACAGAGTTTCTGTAAAAGGAACGAGAGGCAGAGTTCCTGCTCCCTACCTGGTTCAGAACCTCGCATCCCATTTTGCAACTCCTACAGACATTTCCGTGCAAGGACCCGCCTCACTGTCATCTCCGCACCCATCCTACACACCAGTGATCTGAAGTCATAATCTTCTTTGTATTCGAAGGACAAATATCAAAACAATGGGAGGCACGGGGCTGCCCATTGATGTTTCGAACCTTTGTTGGTACATGGTTGATATATAACCACTCTAAACGTGAAATTTGTGGTGGTTAAAATTTTAAAAGCTCCACGATCCTTTACTTCTAACACAGGTTTGTCTATAAGCAAAAATAGTATAGTGGGGAAATATCACACTTCCTATTCACGCAATGCAAACGAACGCGAGACAATACGGACAGCGCCATTGCTGATTTTTAAAGTGCGCCTCGCACATCGAGTAGGTAAACGCAAAGTTTGTTGCTATCTTTTAGTACAGGAAATATGTAACACAGAACCGAATATACGACAAAAACATGCAATTTATAGCAAATTATGTATTATAAATGCAATTTCAGATTTAGACAACATCACATTTATAATGTCTTTCAAATTTGCTATGATAATGTGGTATATTTCTTAGATTTTAGGAAAAACGATATTGTCGTCTAATTAAAGTAGGTGTTTTTATGGATAATACCTTTTATATCTTGTTTTCGTGAAACCACAGACACCAGAAAAGTAGGATTTTAAATTAAAATAAATTTGTAATTCTGGTCTGATAGCCAACCCTCCGACATAAATAATTCAAAATGAAAAAAAAAAAATTCCAACCTCCGATTCATGAATGCTTTTTGTTGAAAATGCGAATGTTTTGTTAATAATTGTTACTTATAGCATTAAAAAAATAAATCCTCTTTGTAGATGCAACTTGCTAAGTAAAAAAACTGATTTATTTATATAAAAAAAAAATGTTTCGCATTAGAGTAAAAACAATTATGTGTCAATTAATACTTTATTTAGCGCCAAAAGTACACAAATAACACGTTTTATTATAAACATTTTTTATACAATACAGTATTTATGATTTAATTAAAGTGCTATAAGATAATGATGGTAATGGTAAAGGAGGTGGTGGTGATGAAGATCATGATGATGATGATGATAATGATGATGATGGTGATGATGATGGTGATGATGATGATGATGATGACGATGGCCTACGGTCTACTGTTATCATATCAGCGGCGTATCCAAGGGTGCCTATGATACTCGAGCACAACCTATAGAGAAAAATAATAGTGTATAGGCAAAATGTGAAGATCAGGACCTCGAGCACAACCTATAGAGAAAAATAATAGTGTATAGGCGAAATGTGAAGATCGGGACCTCGATCCCCCACCTTCGGAGTAAAATGGGCACCCACTTGGGGATTAAGTGTACGTCAGAAGAAAAGAACCCAGGGGAGGACGAACACTTTGGAAAAAGGTGTGGGGGAGCGGAAGGGGGCCGGTAGAGAGTCAAGAATTTTTGTGGGGCATGCTTCCTCGGGAAATTTTACTTTTTAGATGTCCGGAAATGGCCTCAAGGGTGTGAAAAGGGATTATTTTTTGTTTTATGATTGCTGAATAATTTCGTTTTAGAAACAATATTATTATAATTATTTTACTTTCCGAAAGGTTGAGGGTTTGGCCCACCCCTTAAATCAGTCCCTAAAACCATGTACTCATTCAAAAAAAGGTACAAAGTGCGGGGAATAAGGGTTTTTTTTTTATTGCTATCAATTCCGATTAGAAATTAGTCCTATATTACACAGTGGATGAGACGGTTGGGCTAGCCTATGGTACTTTTTACCTCAAAAAAGTTTTTGAAAAATAAAATATACCTTCTAATCACCTTTATTTATCTTTCGAAAAACGAACAAATTAGCAGTTTGGTGTTTTGGGGGAATATTTGCACAATTTATGGACGAACAACGTATCTTACAAATGCGATCCCTATGCAGGAGAAAGCTTTTTACCTACTGGACGTAAGAGGCCATTAACTCGAGCGTGTCTCTAATTTTTAAGCGAAGTGTGATATTATAGTAATTATTATAGTACTTATTCTAGTTGGCCTCTGGGTGGATGTACTTGCCAATCGTCTCTTAGTTGTAGGCGCCTGTGCCATTGTGTTGTGTAGTCCTCAGCACACTTGTGGGTGGGCCTAAGATTAAAATCTATTTCAATCCTGTTATAAAAGTTGTATTTTTTCCAACAAAATACACCCTCGTAATCTTTTAAAGTTAGTTAAAAGATATATCCAACGATTTTTGTAAAATAATACTCCTAAATCAATAAATATTATCTTAGTTTTTCCCTATGAAAAGCGAACATGTCTGCTTGTGTCTCTGACCTCTGACCAATTTTTAAGCGAAGTGTGATATCTTCTACTATACTATCTACTATATACTAATCTGTGCTATAAGTTGTTTTTCCTCCTGCAACATAGGGAGCCCTCTATTGGTATGTTGGTAAAGAGAAAGACGATAACATGAGAGTTAAAACTTTATCCTTCTTCAAAATCACCTCCGCTAAATCTTGAGCTAGCTGTTTATAGTTCAAGACATGATAAGTAGATAAGAGGGATGTTTAAAACTTTATACTTCCTCAAAAATCACCTCTGCTAAATCTTGAGCTAGCTGTTTATAGTTCTAGACATGGTAAGTAGATAAGAGGGATGTTTAAAACTTTATCCTTCCTCAAAAATCACCTCCGCTAAATCTTGAGCTAGCTGTTTATAGTTCTAGACATGGTAAGTAGATAAGAGGGATGTTTAAAACTTTATACTTCCTCAAAAATCACCTCCGCTAAATCTTGAGCTAGCTGTTTATAGTTCTAGAGATGGTAAGTAGATAAGAGGGATGTTTAAAACTTTATCCTTCCTCAAAAATCACCTCCGCTAAATCTTGAGCTAACTGTTTAGAGTTCAAGACATGATAATTAGATAAGAGGATGTTTTCTTCAATAGGGTAAATACGTTTATACAGCTAATTGATCTTATTTTCTTCCTAAAGCCTAGAGAGAATCGAAACTATTTTTGCACCGAACTTGAGCTTAAAGGGATAAGACTAGTAATGTTCATGATTTTTTAGTCTCAGTAGAGTCGAGTGATTTTCAATTTCGTTAACTCCATTTTTCGCGCAGCCCTGCAGGCTGAAGCGAACAAAAGTGAGTAGCAATCAGAAACCGTGGAAAATCTAGTTAAATGGAACAAAAATATATTGAGCATGTGTTAGAAAACGAATGCGCCAATTCAGTCAATTGACTGACGTCATGACGCTTTATGGTCTCTTGGGAGCACACTAAACATCCGCAACTCAGTACGACGTAACCTCTCCTTTAAAAATTCGAGACAATTACGCCAATACTGGTAACTGTAAAATCTAAGTGGTCGAACGGGAAAGACCAAAAGATAGTAGGCATACGCATGATATCACAAGTTCCAGGTCTGGATCTCGAATTTTTTTAGTCTCAAAATTCCATCAGTGGGATATCTTTTTAGGCTGAGGTGGAATTTCAATATTAGCTTGACAGGGTATTTTCTTAATATTTATTTTATATTTATTTTCTTAATATATTTTGGGACTCATAAGAGTTTAGGGTGTTATTCAAGGTATTACAACACAATTATTATTCTTAATATGTAGCATCCGTTGTTGTTGTCAGTAACGAAAATAAGGTATTTCGAAAGAGGACTTACGAGTTCGTGATTCGATCGCTATGCAAAGCAACAATCGCTTATATATCCTGATATGTCTTAAATAAATCTTTTGGTATATCAAATTATAGGGTAAACTAATTTAAACGTTAAATTGGGAAGAAGTTTGATGCGTTACTTTTTTTGTAAAAATATATCTCATTTACACATACATGATTTTGTTTTAATTTCAATATCAGTTCTCATTATGTCCTGTTTGTTTAACATCATACATTGTGTGTCTATGAATAACAATATGTAGGCTTTTATATGGCGCTCTACAGAATTAAGTCTCAGGGCGCTCACCACATTCTTATCTTAATTTAATCTATTTTCTAATTTTAATGAACTCCAAAACCTGGTCTTTGTTGGTAGGCAAAGTTCAATTTTCATATTATAACCAACCCATATTTTCTTTAAAAAAATCAACGTAAGATTGTAAACCTTGCTATCATTCTATAGAATGTCTAGGCCTAATTTATACAAGGATTATTTTTAACGTACCCACACACAAATACAGTATTCATATCTTTTGTGTTTTTATTTAAAATCATTCATGCGTTGAATAACACGATATTAGCGTTATGGATCGATGGTTTATAAACAATTCAGGAAGTGAAACAACAGTTCGATCCAAGTTCCTAATGCATTAATGTTTATGTATGTTAATAAGCTTGTTTTCCAGGTATTCTTAATCTTAATCGGTAGGTAAAAGCACAGCGGGTCTAGTGAGAAGTCATCCATAAAAACAGATAAGATAGCCTACAGTTGTTTACTGTATTCCAAGAGAAACTTGACTCAGTTATGGAGGCTATTGACAGCCTATTTCCAACACTCACACGAATAACCAGCACGTCGTTACCAGAAACATATTGGGAAGATGACCCAACAACCACACAGGTAAGCACTGGTTTCTGACAACCACACAGGTAAGAACTGATTCTGGTTGGAAAACCGGTAACCTTGTATACGGTAATGTTCCGGTATATTTAACAAGACAATTGTAAAGGATTACACCCTCGCTATGTTGTTCTATCCAATATTATTGTCTGAATCTTGAGTTATTGCAAACTTCTGTAGAGTTAGGTGGCAATGGATATCTATAATTAATTGCATTTTGAATTTTTTTAGAAACCAAAAGAACATTAAATATTTACTTTAACTTAGGACTGCATTAGGCTAACCAACTAGTTAATATATACTTTAACTTAGGTCCGCATTAGGCTAACCAACTACTTAATCTGTGAAACTGAATTGTATCAATATGAACAGAAACATCCAAGTGACTCTTGACCCCAAGCTGAAATGTGTTTGGTGTTAGTATTTCTTAATGACCAAGAGTATGTGTATTAGTGTAGTTTTTTAACTGATTTTGGTATTTTAATCATAATGATCACTTAATGAACTTGAACCCAGTAAAGTAATTCACTATGACCAGTAATTCTCAAGATATGGTAAAATTACGTCAAAAGAAACATGTATGTTCTGATTAATTTAAGCCCGCGCACAAGGCTATACGACCAGTAATTCTCAAGATATGGTCATATTAGGTCAAAGATTAATAACCTCACACCTGGCCATTTTTTGGTAAAGTGTTCCATTATAGTACATACATGTTCTGATTAAGTTAAGCCCAAACACAAGTCTCTACTACCAGTAGTTACTGAGATACATGTATGATTAGACCATGTCAAAGTTCCAAGAGGTCAAAAGTAGCACTTCCGGTCATTTTCAGCTAAACTTTCATTAAAGCATATATAAATGTGCATATTGCCAATAATTTGACATCAAAATTAACTCTCCATGATTAGTCGTTGCAAAGGTATCAATTATTTTTAAATACATGGCCGCCATTTTGTTTATGCAAATTACAGGGTCAAAAACACAAAATTTTACTTGGGAATTGGGTTAATCGGATTCAGCATGCCCAAAATTATGCTAAATAGCCCGGTTCCCAACTTTTACCCAAATTTGCCCCTAGAACCTTATGGAGAGCCTTTTCTGAAATCCCACTAGTCTAATACAGAAATGATATACATACACAATTGATATAATTTTAACAGGTATTATAAATTGACAGCAGACATTTTGTAACGTATATTTTTAGATACTTACTGGGATTTCATACACAAATTTGTTTCATGGCGTTGGTTCACTTATGTGTGCAGATGTTGGCTAAGTTAGTCTTGAAAAGGGAGCATTGATTGGATTTTTATATCGAAGGTTGTGAGAAACATTTTTTTTAATACACTGTGGGAGTACCTTTTTGCTTGTTCTTTCCAGCAGAGGTTCTCTTGTAGTAAGATGCCTAGGGACATGACTTATTTTTTTTAAATCCATACTGTCACAGTGTCGTTCATTTTGATTGTTGTTGTCATTGTCTTCGTCCGCTTCCTCGTCCTCCTCTTCTTCCTTTTCCTTGCCCTTGTCCAAAGCCCGTGTCCTTGCCATTGTTATTACAGTAGTATTGTTATTATCGTTATCATTTTCGTTGTATCATCATCATAATCATCATCATCATCATCATCATCATCATTATTATTATTATTATTAGCATTAGCCATTAGCACTAACATTAGTATTAACATTAATATTACTAGTATTAGTATTATTATACTCTTTTGCATTTTATCCTAGAGAATGGAACTGTTTCTAAATGCTGCTCTGTGTCTTATGCATAACTTATCCAAGAGTACAAAGCACCGAGAAAAGTTCCGCACTCCTGAAATGAGAAGGATTCTTGAGATCTACAAAGGATCGCCATCTCCTCTGAGACGATCGTTCTCTTTGTTAACTATTAGTTACATGGCGGATCCAGCTGTAGATATGTCGCTACTTGAGGACAAATACGGTAAGTCAAAGGAAGGAGTGGCTGTAGTGTAGGATACATTCAGGAGAGCTTTCTTTTAGGGAGATCAGTCTGAAAATTTTGCTCCAACATGATTGTTGGGTGAATGAAGTAAATGATTCGGAATGTTAACTATTGGAAGGCCCTTCCTTTGAAAAAATAGCACCCTCCAACAGAAGTGGGTCTACCATGTTAAATTACTAGCAATGTCTACCTAGAACCACAGAGAACTGCGTAGTAACTAGGTAGTATGTTGATTTTATTGATATATTAAGGTCAATAAGTACCAGTAATTTATTGTTATTATGTCAGTTATAATTATATAGTCTGGAGGTCTGTTAATGGCTTTCTTTTCCTAAGTACTTGTAGGGTATTGCAGACCGTATCCTTGATTGTCTCCCTTAAGAGGAAAGCTGACCTTGTGTCAATTGACAGATTTATGGGGTTTGATTATAATGGCATAATAATGTGTTTGTGGTAGATATGTAGCAGGGCTTATGGTGGTTTTTATAGTGTAATCCTGTTAACTACATATATCTACTTTGTCACTACATCTACTTTGTCACTACCATTCAAACTACTATACTAACTTCCTTATTTTTTCAAAGGGTCGTCTTATTGCGAAGTTTGTTTTTATTTGTAATTTTGACCTTGATGATCACGAAATATTTTTCATGTTTAAGCAAAATCAATAATTTTTGAAAAAAAAAACAAATACTATCAGACTGTATTTCGTTCACTATTAAGCACAAAGAGTTTACATATGTTAGGTAGGTTTTTATTTTCTATAAAAGCACATTCTCCTCACAAAATTCGAAATCTTACAAAAATCGATTTTTGGTCAAGTGTTTTTTTTTTTAAACCACTGAATGTTTCAAATCATTTAATCGTGGTAATTGATAATTAAAAAAAA
>JAOTQE010020881.1:0-10660 GCA_025631205.1 Nesometra sesokonis | reverse complement strand
TGCTCTAAATCTAAACAGTTACAGGATATTGTAAATTGCACTATGGTATCTAAGTTAAAGTTAATACAATTGGATTTTATAGAAAAACATTTGAAATTAAAATTGAAGAAGATCAAGATAAAACTTAATTAAAGTCGTGTTGATGACGCTACATATTTATAAAAATCATAGTAAACAAAACTGACACTATCATCTCTGGAGTTAATCTTATAACAGCACATTTGCTTTGGGATTCATTTATTGAGCATAATCTATATCTAGCATGACCTTTAAGCTTTAAAAACCCTTCATGTTTAGCTTTTTTCCCTAGTATCTTAGAAGAAATTATCCTTATATGTTTTAAATACAGACACATATATAAAACATTGTTTTCAACAACCACAAAATTTCACTTGATTGCAAGACAAGCACAAATATTCTTTTAACAACCACAATAGCTTTATCATGTTCAGACAAATGAAACAATCAATGCACTTTCTCATTTTGTGTATGTGTTCTTCAGTTGCTACATTAATACCAGCCAGGGACGATCCAGGACACACCGAAAGGCAGGGGGCGCACTTTTTTCAGGTCCGGGTGGGCGGAGTTTCCAGTTTTATTTTGATGAGCAAAAAAAGGTTATTTGCCCATTTTGGGGTTTTTTTTTTTTAGTTTTGACGATAATAGGGGAACCCGTGGGGGTTGCACCCCCCCCCCCCCCCCCCAAATCTTCCCCTGCTAGCAAATGATAGCTTGTAGTATCCAATAACTACATCATGAGTGAATCCTAATCTATTTGATACAATTCATTGCCTGTTACCTTGAAGAGTCTTGGTGCATCCCTTAGATTGACACCAGACTCCTCTCTTTCAAGGGACTTTAGTGGAAAGTGAGTTTTAATAAAATAGTCATTTATCTCTATCAATCCATCAAAACAATTCAGTGAAATATGTGATTAATTTATGGGCAATTTGTTTCTGAACAAACCATGTTCCACTGGCCAGTAAGCCTAATTTATGGTTCATACTTTCAAATGCAAAACGTGAAATGGGCCAAAGCGTATGCATAAAAGCAGTTCTCAATTCCTTACTGTGTCTGACAGGTGTGTCAATAAGTGCATATTGTATGTAATATATACTCTTTTCCATACTATTTTCAATCAATAATTCCATCATAACAAGTGAAAGAGAGGAAATAAGGTTTTTACTTGTTAAAAAATGGTGGAGTTGAGCACCCCCTTTCCCAATTCCTGCCTGGGTACACTGCTGTCAATAATTCACTTGATTCACAAGTAAGCTATTGTCACTCTTTAACCTATTTGATTAGTAAAAACATGCCTTATATTGCCAGATAAACGCAAGAGAGGTCGATGCCTTGACAATGGAGTTTCTAGATAAATAGTTCGCTATTTGTAAGCATTAACTCAACAACATTGTTATTTTGAATAGCAGTATGCCGTCTTGCCTGTGGGACTTCTTCTTAGTCATCTGCAAATGCCCTGTGTGTATTTGTTTTGGTTTTAGGTTTCCAATTACACTCAACGAATGGTGTGAAGTTCGAATCCAATGATAGTGTGTAAACTAAGTTGTTATGCCATGTTTTGAATGATGTGATTGTTTTAGAGCGTGTCAGACTCCATTGCTTCGGTGCATGGTTGGCCATTGCCATTGTGGGTTAAAATCGTAAGTTGATCAATGTACCTTAAATAAACGACCTGCGTTTCAGGAGGGTGTAGAGACTGAATAAAATTCCCACTTATGATGATGGATCATGGATATCAACAACGCTGCCACCACGCCAATATAATATAAGTGTAGACTATATTGATATTTGCAATACACACACAGTTACTCAATAATGGTAAACTTTATTGAACAACAAATCCAACGTCAAACAAAACACAATGGCCAAATGCTGAGAGAGATGCCCGGGAGAGAGCGCAATCATAAATATAGTTTAATCAAGCTAAATGGCGTTAAAAAATCCGGTGTATATATATTCCGGTTTTACACCCGCGATGTATATACGCAACATCGATTCAAACTCTTACACAAACTGTAAAGAATGATAACACGAAGCAATATATGGTTTATATAGTTTAATTCCTTTCATTTGCTATTATGGTAAAGTTTTGAGACAACGCTCATTCTGACTGGTAAATAATATTCATAACAGATAGAGTTAGACAAAATACAGTATGATTCAAGTTCTGCCACCATAATCTGTTGCGGTCAACTTTGTAGTACGGCAACTTCTTGACTTGTATGGCCTAACACGGATGGTGCATCCAGACGTACTTGGGTCCTATCACCTTTCGGACAAAATCCAACATTAAAAGACGGCTATAATACAAATTGAATTAACCAATTACTAAGGCAGTTATAAATTAATTCTTCTTCATAGATAGGCCTATATACAATCCTACAATGCAATTAAAACAATGTACAAATCAATACTCAATATTAAATCTGTCTACTCACATCGGATCACATAGGCTCTTAGTATTGCAGATGTAATACTAGGTCTACTCAAATGTGACCAAAACAGTAACAGCACCCTGGTCTGCTACAAACAGAAAACTTAGCCTCTCAACTGTCAAATGGTAGTGTACTTGTATATACTTGTCCCATAACATAACAAGCCTTTAAGATCACTCCACTATATTGAGGCCTGCAAAAGTTGCTGCTGCCACACCTGTTGGTAGTCTAGTTGCAAGTGAGCTAGTTAGCTTGTGTTACAATTGTCTAAATGCAAATTGCCTATACATTAGCATACTAAATGTGCTTCAACTGGTCAGCAGGCTGAGGTGCACTGAACCTATTCAGAACCACTGATGTCCCTGTAATGATAGTTTTACATTGTACTAACAAAATTAATAACTTACAATAAAAAAAAAACATCCATTGAGGCTTGTGATATGCACCAACCAATGTTCCAATTCATCCTGACATTCGGTTCAACTTTTTTTATACTTCTCTCGTAAAGATCAGTTAAATAATTAGGTAAAACTTTATTTTTGATTGAAAGGTCCTCTGATTCTACTCTAACAGTGCCTAAAACTCCTACTTTAGTTCCAGTCGTTATTATTTTATTCTCCTTTCCAGGATTCAATACATGTAACAGAATTTCACTTTCTTACTTCCCACCAGGGTTAAGCAAAGACCCCGGTCTTGTTATCCATAACCACTAGGATTCTACTAGTTAAAGCCGTCAGAACTACACACTCGATTCACGTAACCTCATACTAAATACTCATGTCCCGCAGGAATTTCTAGTTTCGCTTACTATTACACAAGAAGTTGCTCCCTATTTTGTGATGTACACTTGACCAGTTCCTCCCCTAGGCATAACTCGAACATTCCCATGTCAAGAATTCCACCCGACCTTAACAGGAAATCCATGCCTAAGTGTCCCGTAACCTTCATCTCTGCAAAGATAATTGTCATCAAATGAGTAGCTCTAGAGGGGGGGGGGAGTCTTGGTGCACCCCTTAGAATAACACCAGACTACTCTCTTTCAGGGGACTTTAGTGGAAAGTGAGTCTTAATAAAATAGTCATTTATCTCTATCAATCCATCAAAACAATTCAGCGAAATATATGATAGTGTTCTGCATAGTAAGAATTTATGGACAAACTGTGTTCCACTGACCTTTAAGCCTAATTTATGGTTCATACTTTCACATGAAAAACATGAAATGGACCAACACGGTCCCCAATTCCTTACTGTGTCTGACATGTGTGTCAATAAGTGCATATTGTATGATACTCTTTTCCATACTATTTTCCATCAATAATTCCGTCATAACAAGCGAAAGAGAGGAAATAAAGGTTTTTTGCTTGTTGAGCACCCCTTTCCCAGTTCCTGCCTGGGTACATGCTGTCAATAATTCACTTGATTCAAAAGTAAACTATTGTAATATATTCTTTTCCATACATAATTCCATCATAACAAGTGAAGGAGAGAAAACAAAGGTTTTTTGCATGTTAAAATATGGTGGGGTTGCCCACCTCATTTTCCAATCCCTGCCTATATGTATGCATGTAGCATTTTCTGCAGCTCTTCAAGTGGTCTGCCAGAATCTCCAGCCATGAAATCTAGAAGAGCTAGAAAGTTACCCCTGTTACTTAATGGGTCAGAGGTAGCATCATCACGGTGGCCTCTTATTGCAATTCCTTGTCTTCCACAATACAAGATACAGATAGTTATACTTGCAAGGATGTTTATTCTTTTGAATCTGATCATTAAGCCTTTCATTCAGTTTGGTGGCAATACTCTTTTCACATTGCTCTATTACAGATCTAAATTTGTCTGCAGCTACCATGGCATCAGCATGATACCGTGTTACTTCATGTGACCCTAATATTTTGTTGACCTTTGTCCACCTCTTAAATGGTGTAGAAACTGGACAACCCAGCCTTTCTTTAGTTGTAAAAAGAACACATGGCAAACAGTAATCACCATCAGCATGGGGTGAATATACCAGATGATGATGAGATGAGAGGATGATGCCTTATCCACTCAGCTCGAAAGTGTCTATTACTCCCATTCATATACACATATGGAAACTGACTTTATCTGGATAACTTATGTGTTTTGTCAGTATATCATACTTTCCTAAAGCTTCTAGTGTTTTTCCTGCGTCAACTACTTTCTCTTCAAGTAGCTTGCCAATGTCATAGAATGTTTGAGATTTTTCACAAGCAGCCCCTTCTGTGTTCATCTTTAAAGGTGTATCATCATTGGCGTCACTGGATATATCATGAAGCTCAGTTTGATGTGAAGCTATATCAATGTATTCTTCAGGTTAAACATTTGGCCATCTGTTGCAATCTCTTCCTCTTTTCTCTTCTTTAAGAAGAGAAAAGAGGGAGAGATTGCAAGCTTGGACCCTCGCTGATATCACTGCAGCTAGGAAAAACCTTGTCGTCATCAGGCACAGGGTATTCAGTAGCCTTTTCTCCCATTGCCTTCTTGACTGAATTTCAAGTATATAAAAAGAAAACAATACACTGTAAAAATTATAAGTCAAATTTGGAAGGCAATCCATCAAAACAATTCAGCGAAATATGTGATAGTGTTCTGCACAGTACGAATTTATGGGAAATTTGTTTCTGACCAAACTGTTTTTCACTGACCATTAAGCCTAATTTATGGTTCATACTTCCAAATGCAAAATGTGAAATGGACCAAAGCGGTCCCCAATTCCTTTCTGTGTCTGACATATGTGTCAATAAGTGCATATTGTATGATACTCTTTTCCATACTATTTTCCATCAATAATTCCGTCATAACAAGCGAAAGAGAGGAAATAAAGGTTTTTTGCTTGTTGAGCACCCCTTTCCCAGTTCCTGCCTGGGTACATGCTGTCAATAATTCACTTGATTCAAAAGTAAACTATTGTCACTCTTACCCATTTGATTAATTAGTAAACAATGCACATTTTTCCACAATGTATGATGATGGTAGAACCAGGCATCTGTAAAAAAAAATTACAGATCCCTGGTACAACTGGAGGTAATTGATATACTGATCATGCCATACAATTTGTAATGTAAAACAGAATCAAGGAGGCCATGCTTATCAAATGGGAAAAACCTCTTCAAACCGCTACTTCATGTTCATTTAAAGAGGCACTCCTTCCAAAATCAACTCCAAAACTAAATTTAATTTTAAATTTACCTTTATATTATTTAATTTTAGTCTTGAGTAGAAAAAAGCTAATAATTATTGAACTCTTTCTTGGCTTTGTTTTTTATGATCCATCCAAAAAACCAATTTCTATACTATTTTGCATTTTTTTTGTTTTTTGAAATAGTATGGCATAAACATGGCAGATCAGCATTATATTTATGAATACAAAATAGTAACATCTAGATTATTTTAATTTTTTGATTAGAATGAATGGGCCTTTAGCCCCTATCGATAGCTACTTTGCCTAATGTACTTAAATCCATTCAAGTATTTTATAATATTTATGTATCAGTAGGCAATAATGCATAGTATTTAGTACTGGTATAAATCAAATGCTAGCTAAGATTTGTTCTCTGATAATGGTGGTTGTTCCACTCAAACCTCTCTGCTAATATGGGGGCCATAAGGCCATCTTTTGTAAATAAATGAAGATAAAAACTGTAGTGTTTTTATTAAAATTCATTATTTTTTTGCTGTCAAAACATTCATTTAAAACTATATATAGTAATAACAAGATCATTTATTGTATAAAATATTTTATTCAAACTATTTACATACCTGTACAGTATATCAAATTTTCAATGCATTGTAAATAAACTTTACTGAAAATATGACATACAGTAGTGTTTGTGTACAAATATTCGTATTTATAGCAAATATATACAAATAAAAAAGTACTACGTATAATACATATCCAAGGAATGAGATACATGCCATCATGTACAGTGGAGTATCCACGGGTGTTGTCAGGGTGCTCAAGCTTCTCCCTATAAAGGCAAAAACAAAATTAGGATCCAAATGTGAAAATCTGGGCCTCGAGCACCCCCTTCAGAGAAAAACACCAAAAAGTCACCAATGGCCCAGTGGCAATAGACAAATACATTTTTTTTTTTGCTTGTCAAAATCCAACCCAGAGTCAAGCACCCCACAATTACATACACATCTGGTGCATCTAATTGCTTTGAGTATGTATTATACTTTCTTATTTTAAGTTGATTAGTGAATCTTTCAGATATACAGATAACTCTTCCAAAACTACCTCCAGAAAATTTTATTTCTTTTTCAGGACTCTATTTCAAAGTACCAAAATCATTAAACCCAGGGGCGCAGCCAGAGGGGGGGGGGTCGGGGAGGTCAGGGAACCCCCCCTAAAATTTTGAGAAATGTGAAGAATATTATAGTATAGCATGAATTGTAAACCAGCCATCATTAATAATGCAGACTGAAACTCAACTTCGCATTATCCATTTCAATAAAAAAAAATGAGGAAATTATTTTTTTAAATTTTTTTTTGCTCTTCAAAACCAAACCGGCAAACCACGCCCACCCAGACCTCCTGAGTCCCTGCCCCGTCGGGCAAACCCTGGTGCCACCACTGCTGTCCCCGTTTCTTTCCATCCTGGCTGCGCCCCTGAAACCATGGTAAATATTGTAAGTAACCTTGACTCTAAACAAAATGAATAGTCGGTTTTGGAAGAATAGACTGTGTATACACAATGCTTACTTTGAGAGTGCCATGTTTTGATCTTTGGTTCTGGAATACAAGCACCCACCCAGCTTTACCCATTAATATAAAGCTTTGGTGACAGCCACGCTGGGCAAAGAGATGCTTTTTACACACTCAACGGTGTTGTATTGTACTCCAAAAAACTTGAACATTTTAAAGTCACATAACATTCTTATGCTGCTTTAAAAACTACATACCAATTTTAGACTACAATCATAGATTTATTATAACAACTAGATGCTGAACTTCCATTGAATTAATACCCATAGAAGCACCTACTAAGAATAATCCAACCAATCAAATCACACCCAGTTGTAATGTCGGTAACAGTGCCTCAAATAAAATTGGGATACTATCCTAGAAATTTAAATTTAATGGAAACACATTGGCGAAAATAGACTATAGCAATCTCGAACGAAATTGCAATTCATAAAATATAAATGAATTATTTTTATGACCAGTTTATATTGTTATGACAATAGATTCTAAATAGTTGTCATCATTTCAGAATTGGGGGATTGCCAATCTACAGTGCAACTTCAGTATCTAGTTATTATAATAGGTCTATAGATACAATACAATTATAGTTCTGCATTATTTCTGTACATACTCAAAAATATGTTCACTCAACATTGTAGTTGTTTCATACTTAAAATAATTTTTGAAAACTAGTATGACCACCTAAAAAATTTACTGTGGTCCCATGTCGAATGTTAGTGGGCTTATCCCAGAGTATATGTCTACATTACACATTGACTGAGATACCATTTTCAATGTACAGTAATGGACTTATACCTCCTTACCAGGGTTCTTTAGGAAAATCACTGGAAATAATTTTATTTTCAGGCATTAAAATCTATCCCAAGTAAAGCCAACAAAACACTACCTAATTTTACACTATATTGCACATACTGTAGTTAATGTTTATCCAAGTTTTTATTTTAATTGCAGAAAAATGTACTGTATATACAATTTCGACGTATAAACTACAATAAATCAAACTTAATATTAATCGTCCTTTTAAATATTTACCCTACTCCAATATAAACTCAAAAACAATTGGGTTGATTTACTTAAATTTTCAGGCAATGTCTAGACACACTAAGGCTCAGCCCTTCACTGAATATTTTTAGTTTTTCAAATAATTTTTCATCTTCATGAATTTCTTGGTTAAGTTTTTCTAAGTTGTAAAATCCTGTATCAACACCGCAGTGATTGTGTTGATGGGAGTATTAACACCTTTGCAAGAAACAAACTTTTTTATTCCTTTAAAATCATAATTTTATTGTTGTTCTAAGTATGGTGATATTTTCAATGGCATTCCTTCAAATAATCCAATGTTGATAAAGGATTTGTGAAGAAGTCCTCAAGGCTGAAGCTAAAGAATTATTTGAAAAACAATTATTATTTTTTCATCTTGGTTAAAATTAGTTTTTTTGTGCCATTCACTCTCCTGTTAATATTCTTGTATTGTTTTGCAATTTTAGAATATCATGTTTAACATCCCTTTAATACAGTACACCTAAACAATTTTAGTTGAAATTAAATCATGAACAATTAACCACCAAAATATTTATGAATATAAGCCTGATGCCTAAAAAATGGTAAAGTACCTCAGAACACATACATTGAGAGGTCAAACTGTTAATGTTAACATTGTTTTCAGTCTACACACATCAAACTCCATAACACCTAGTACTGTTATAAAACATCCACAGATCATTAGTGACTACACAATTGTACTTTCTCCTGAATGCATGTTCTCTGCAAAGTTCATCCTGATGACAAGGCAACCCCTGATAGATAGGGCTGGGGCAATTGTCCAAGTTGGTGGCAAAAAAAAAACTAAATCTTTCCCCTCCCTTTTAAAATATTAAAATGTCATTCTTATAATTTGCTATGAGTTAATACTCATAAAGCTGCCGCTGGTTCTCTGTAACCTATTTGTTCCACTACAGTTTTGCCTTCATAGTACCTTAAGCAACACAATTTGCTTGACCAGAGACAACACTTACCCTCTTAGTATTAAGTGGGCATTGCAAATCGTTGACAATTGACAAAGCCATCATACATGAAGATGCGAAAAACATCTGCTAGTTTGATGAATTTATGGATACAATTCTCACCTTAATTGAAGTTTCTAACATCATAAACCACTTGCCCAAGCTTTTTTGTCCCTAGATTCATTTAGACTCTTAGTGGGGATAGTGTAACCAGCAGCTACTGGGATGCCAACTAATTCCCACCATATGCAAAACAACATGCCCAAAATTGGTTACCCAAAGCGCCCCTAGATGGATTAAAATTCATCAATGCTGCCCTAGATATACCGAGGATCATTAATGGGGCTAGTATTAACAACAAATATGATGATTACATCACTAAATTGCCCATTTTTAGTTGCACCAATTGGGCCTAGATGTAGAGTAATGAGAACCGCCAGCTGGGGTCGTGTAACCAACAGCTACAAGAATCACATCAACATCACTGAATGTTAACAATTGCCAAGTCTAGTTGCCCCAATCAGGCTTAGATATAATGAGAACAATCAGCTGGGGCCGTGTAATCAATGGCTATTAGAATTGCATCAACCACTGTTCACTGGTTGCCCAGACCTAGTTGCCCCAATCAGGATTAGATGTAATGAGAACCATCAGCTGGGGCAGTGTCACCAACAGCTACAAGAGTCACATCAACCACTGTTCATTGAATGTTAACACCTTGTCCCAGCCTTGTTGCCCCAATCAGCTAGGCTTAGATGTTTTAACCAACAGCTATTAAAATCACATCTACAACAGTTCACTGAATATTATCTTGATGTAATGAGAACAGCTGGGGCAGTGTAACCAATGGCTACTAGAATCACATCAACCACTGTTCACTGCTTGCCCAGGCCTAGTTGTCTCAATCAGGCCCTAGTTGGCCCAATCAAGCTTAGATGTAATGAAAACCATTAGTGGGGGCAGTGTAACCAATGGCTACTAGAATCACATCAACCACTGTTCACTGCTTGCTCAGGCCTAGTTGTCTCAATCAGGCCCTAGTTGGCCCAATCAGGCTTAGATGTAATGTGTACCATTAGATGTGGACGTGTAGATGGGGACGTGTAACCAATGGCTACTAGAATCACATCAACCACTGTTCACTACTTGTCCATGTCTAGTTGTCTCGAATCAGGCTTAGATATAATGAGAACCATCAGCTGGGGCAGTATAACCAACAGCCACTAGGATCACATCAACCAACGTCCATACTCCAATTCCACCAAATGTAAACAACTTGCCCAAGCCTTGTTGCCAATGACCCAAATAGAAGCGATCAGCACCAAATCCACCAAGAGTTATACTAAAACAAAAAGATAATATTGTTTAACTAGAATTTATATTTAGAGTGATCAGCTAATACTTCTTCTTCTTCCCCCTTTCAGAGGCTTTATTCAAAATCATAGGCCTTTGGCCCTTATTGTATTACAAACATAATT
>JAOTQE010020870.1:0-10660 GCA_025631205.1 Nesometra sesokonis | reverse complement strand
GAGCGCTAGGTCTCATCATTCAACAGCAAATTCAACTTGTTAATTTCACTATACAATCTCCATAGCCTCTCCATGGAGAATGAAATAACAAGTAATGTGTTTTGCACTGCTTTTATATTTGAACCAGAATAGAGCACTATGTCTCATCATTAAACAGTGAAATCAACCTGTTAATTTTGACCAGTAATGAGGTCTAAATTATATTATTTAATGCATTATTATAGTTCTACATCTACATTTAAATAACTTTAAATAATGTTTTATCAGAAAATTGTTTTTTTCCTTTTTTACAGTAATTTATTTAAAGAATCGTCTTTTTTTTTACATTTTCTGTTTGACGCAATTAAAAAAAAATCGCCATTCTGTACTATTACCAATAATTGTTTTTCTTTGCGTTGTTTTAAAAAAATATGACTTTGTTGATTTATCATTGGTGATTTAGAAATAATACAATAACAGAAATTTGTTTCGTTTATTATTTATGGTACTTGCTTAAATTGTGAATTTGAGCAATAATGCACTTTAAGAGAACTTGCTATTCTGTAAATGTAATTAAGTATTAATTACTATTAGTTGATTTACTTGTATTCACGTTTTATTATAATACTGTATTCTTATTAAACATTGACCGTTGTTATACTTTTTTTTTACATTTTTTGTTTGACGCAATTAAACAAAAATCGCCATTCTGTACTATTACCAATAATTGTTTTTCTTTGCTTTGTTTTAAAAAAATGTGACTGTTGATTTATCATTGGTGATTTAGAAATAATACAATAACAGAAAAACTACTACAGTACTTGTATTAACAATTTTATTGTTCAAACTTTTAATTTACCAATTATAAATTATAGTAAAAAAAAAAATTGTACCTTATTTTAAAACTACTGAAGACAAAGCATTGGTTTCGTTTATTATTTATGGTACTTGCTTAAATTGTGAATTTGAGCAATAATGCACTTTAAGAGAACTTGCCATTCTGTAAATGTAATTAAGTATTAATTACTATTAGTTGATTTGCTTGCGTTCACGTTTTATTATAATACTGTATTCTTATTAAACATTGACCGTTGTTATACTTAAAAATGTCAGTGATTTCATTGTTCGTCCCATTTTGATGAAGCATTAGTAACTACAGCATAGAATGTAAAAAAGGAAAGTTGAGGTTCAGTTCGGACTACAGTGTTTGGTTTTTTCGGTAGGTCCTCATTGTTAGGACCTATTAAATCGTTGAAAATCAGTTGACTGAGGACCAGTCAGTTTAGGGATGAGTTCACTAGGGAACGAATAGACTTGGGAAAGAGTTGACATGATGTGCACGAGTTAAACTCAGTAGAAACTACTGTATAAGATTGTCGAGGACGAGACAGTTTGGGGAAGACTTAACATGGGGACGACTTTACCTAGACCACCAGTTGACTGAAGGAGAGTAGGTTAAGATGAGTTTTGAAAGACTAACAGCAGTAGAAGTGCCAAGAATTCCTCAACAGCAAGGCAGTGACCCCTGACAAGCAGGGCAAGTTTGAGGTGGGCGTGTTCTCGATTCTAAATTTGACAAACAAAAAAATAAAAATAGTTTATTTTTGACATTTTAAGTGCCTATTTAGGCTGTTTCATACATAGGAGGCTCAACTTGACTTACAAAATCCGGCAAAATCCTAAATTTCTACCATCACCAACGTACAAGTCTCAACAAAAAACATAAACTACGTTTTTACATTGTCATTCAAACTCTCCCCAAACCAACTCCTCCTCCACCTACTCATCCCCTTTTCCCAATTCAAGTCACGTCATCCCCAGTTCAACTCGTTTCCAACTGAGATGTCTACTGTACATTCAAATCATCTCCCAAGTTATTGCTGTCATGGGCGGCGGAAAAAGGGATAACCCCTTACAATCTAAAGAAATAAAAACAGCATGCAAATATGGTACTAGAGGGCGATATTGTGACCCTGAAAACTGGTGAAAACACCTTCACAGTACCAGAATAGCACAATTTTTTCCTCATCAAATTCTACCCGGACTACACCAAAGTTTAACATCGTCCCCCTTGAGCCTAAAACTTTCCGCTGCCCCTGATTGCTGCAATGATTATTTAAGAACTATTCCTTTCATTCAGACAAAGAGCAAAAGTGGTCGGTTGACACCGTCACCGTGTGTTAAATTTCATAGGCTTTACAAGGTCAACAATGCTTATACTAACGAGAATCCACACTCTCGGTCCTGCCTTTGTATTGCAACCCACCCTAAAACCGAACAGCCCCTATCCTAGGTAAGCCTAGGCAAGTCTGTAAGTCCTATCCCATTTAATTTGTTTTTCTCGTTGGACTAAAAATGGTATTTTTAAGATATATTTCTAGGGCCTAAGCTATGCCGTAGATTAGCTTCGCAGCAAATCACTTACACATTGCAATTACTAGTTATATGATATATTCAGGAAACAAACTTAAGAAATTCAACCCAAAAATTCACAACCAAATTTTCATTTATTTCTTAGTTTAAGCAGAATTTATTTGACTTATTGAAGACAAAATGTAAAAAAGCCTGCTAACTTTGACTTGAGATAGCAACAACATGATTTCTTTTTCATTATAAAATGCTGTACATTATAAAAACTCAATTTACAAATTATTCACCTTTTACTTGGCTCTGATATTAAAAGCTCTACATATAATTTAAATTAATTCCAACTGTAAGTAACTTTGAATAAATACATAATACATCAAAGATGTATATCTTTAAATTGACCATAAGACTTCTGAAAATGTGGATTTTCTCAACGATTAACAGAAAAAGGGGTCTTTTATGTTAATCCTGATGTCGAAAAAAAGTTAACGAATCATTCAAGTTGAAATGAGTTTAACTTCAATAATTTTGTTAATGATCATGGGCTGCTTGCGAAATAAAATTTCCCATGGCAAGAATTCTCGAGTTTGAGCCTAAAACAAATCATATCTTCACTTTCAAATTTTTGGGAGTTGTATCTTGCTTCATAACATAAAATATACAATTATCTATCCAACACATAAAAATTATAGTTGGAAAGTTCTTCAAATTTGTTTTTTTTGTTGACAATTTTAATTTGTCACAAAGGCATATGAATCTCATTGTCCACAGCGTAGAAATAGTGGAAATTTAGTAGTCCTGGATGAGTTAAATTTTAGTGTTAATGTTTAAAAATTTGTTTTAACAATTCAAAATGGCCTTTCAGTTTGGGGTTTTTAGAATAAGGATCACCAGCAAAACAGGCATCAGTTAATTAGGCCTCACTTTGAAAAGTGTAGACTCTTAACAAGCTCCTGCCTATTTATTTATATTTTGTAGGTTATTGTAGCTGGCTTGCCTAGCATAGAGAGGTAGGTCAAGCTCAGCAGTGAATGAGTTGTGTGCAGCTGAACAACAATGAATGAATGACTTCCAAAAAGCGATCATCAAAAATAAAATTCACTTCGTTTATACATTGGTTGTGTATATCCTTTACGATTACTGTAATATAAAACAGTAGTTTGACATAATCAGATATATTAAAATTTCATAATGGTTTCAGCAAAGCTTAAATCCACCCTCTAATTTTTACCAATTTTTCGTAGTCGACCTGTACTCTTTTGAATTTCAAAAAATTACATACCTGTCTACTAGATTTGATAATAGTAGCTTCACGTGCCAATGTTTTATTAGGTGCAGCATCTTGCTTCAGACTGGTCAGTAGTATGCGTGTATGTGGTACGTGTAACCAGGAAGCTCCCAAGGCTGGCTTTTGTGAGTTCATATTAAATTGCACAATGCGATTTGTAACCTTAAAAATGAAAAATACTGTATTCCATCAACATTAAATTCAGAATTCAGCAATAAATTATGTGCATCAGCTACTGTCATACATGTCTTTAGCTTGTGTGCATTTAGGAAAATTTAGCGATTCCAAATTTGTAAAATTCTGACAGCCATATTGATTCATTAATACTTACTAATACTGCAATATTTTCTTCAACAATCTCTTTTAGTTTTCTTGCAACTTGCATCATCAATCCATGTCCTAAGAGGAAAAACCAACAGAACAGTATAAAAATCAATAACATAACCTCCATAAAGATCAATTTAAAATGCATTTTCCAATTTTGCATTCAGAAATTAATCTTTTCCCATTTCTGTGATTTTCTTGTTTAATTGTTTTACTTTTTGGCACAATATCCCCATGTTTTTGCCATACCTACAGGTTTGTTTTAAATCTTACTGTAATAAAAAAATTGTTGAGAAAGTAGTAGGCACAATTTCTTATTTGCAGTTCTGAAGATAATTTATGTGAGGACTTTTAAAGCCTGTTTTCTGAAAACACTAATCTGAAATGAATAAATTAACAATAAAATTCAAGTCACACTGGACCGCTAAATTTCCTCAAATTACTATGCTGGCCCACACAGCGAAAAGGTGAAGAAATAATCAAAATTTGTGATTTATTTCTAGGCATAAAACCTGTAAATGGTTGCAAGCTTCCAATGATCATAAAAAAAAATCTTTAAAGTTGAACTGTTTAACGATCCAAACCACAAAAGCGACCCCTTTTCTTGTCAATCATTGTGAAAATTGTCACTTTTCAAACTTAATGTTCGAAAACGCCCCATTTATAATCACCATTTTTGTTATTTACCATCGACAGAAAAACAGGCTTTAGGTTAATTTATATAGCACTTTTATATAGAACAATCATGCCATGCCCAAATATTGGATTGTACTTGTGCGCCTTCATCTGTCCACGACTGGCAGGGGTGGATTTACCAGGCACGCACGCACCCCCTCATCAAAAGTGCATGTGAGTCACTCGTATGTGCCTCTAAAATTTCCCACAAAAACAGATTACAGGCATGATGCAGACAACTACAGCATAACATAATCAAACAACACACTTGTTGTTTTTCTTTTTAAATTTGAAACCCTGAACATGCTCACCGGCGAGAAATCTTGCACACCCTTTTTCACACGATCCTGGATCCGCCCGACTGGGTCATGAGTGGACCACTAAATTTGATGTACTGGATTCTTTAGACTCTCCATGAGGCATTTGTACACATAGGGCCTATGAGTTACTGTAATAGTCTTTATCAAGAAGACTTTAACACCAGAAGATCCGAGCAGGCTTCAAATCTATGCTGTTATTTTTGTTATGGTTCCCCAGTCATATTACCCACACTCGTTATTTAAGTGTTAATTTAAATAAATATGGCATTGTTATATTCATGGCATTACCTTCAATCTGTTTGCCACCTATCATTTGAGAGATTACCGCAGCTACTGAGTCAACAATCACAAGTTTTAGGTTAGCATAGAAGGCCACGTCATCATGAATCAGTCCTGATAGGCTGTGAAGTACCTGTAGAAGCTGGAAAACATCAAATGCTTGGACGCATTTTACTTGTCGCAGGATAGCAGAAATCTCCTGTAGAAGTATTTGCTAATAATTATTGCCATTAATTAAAAGTAATAATATAACTTCATGGTGCCCAACCTTCCCACCCCCCCCCCATTTACAAGAAAGGGGGGGGGGGGGGTGGGAAACCATGAGTAACCTATGGGCTTAATTTAATACTTGAGTCAAGACAAATTGTATTAGAAATACCTTTTAAGAAAAAAGGTTTTAAGGCAACAAAATTTAGTATTAAGAAACTTTTTAAATTCATAACCCAGAATTACAAAATAAAAAGTTGATAATACCCCTTTTACGTTGGATCCCGTATTAATAAAGTGGATAGTTTACTGTCCCAGTATGCATAGGAGATATCCTTTAAGCACAGCGCACACTTGAGAAATTTTTTTTCAGCAAACAGTCTCGTGAGACACTTTGCTTACAGTGTGCATCAAATTTTTAGTAAGTGCCTTGCATGGCAGTGAGCAACGTATCTATCGTGTTTGATAATTTTGGTTATTTGAGGAACTTTGGTAACAGTGTGCGCCAAAGCCAAGCAAAAGGCTTACTATTCTGCTATTACTGCACACACGCATATCAACCAAAATGAACTAAAGTGCGCTGATTCCAATTCCTTTGCCAATACGATTGTTCACCGCTCTCGCATGTGCAAAGAATGTTCTATGTTCATAAGCTCGCAGTGTGCAACAAATGGGTAATGCTGAGCCAAGTGCCTTGCGAGGCAGTTTGCTGAGCAAAGTGTGTGCCAGGCTTTACGAGATCTTTTTTTTATTTACCAATGCTGCCCTCTTTTATTATGAACTCTGAACTTTTTAAAATTAATTAGTAGAAAAGTAAACATTGTATGCTTATAATGGGATGTTTGACTTGGATGATGTTGGTTTTTGTAAATGTAGCAGGTAGCAAATTTTTTTCCGAGCCTTACAGGGAGTGTGATACTCCCCTGGATGGGGCGCTAGTCCATCGCAGGTTACTTCACAGCAACTTGCCGGTACCCATCATGCAGTTGGGTAGACTGAAGCAATGTGAGTAAATTGCATTTCCCAGGTGCAGAGGCAACTGGGGTGAGCGAGTCTCAAACTCCCAATCTCTGGCACTCTGAACCGCGCCCCCTGTGCCAACTTCTCCCAAGGAGGTAAGTTAGAAGTATCACTCTGTAATCCACGGTAGATCATGCAGGATTTGGAAAGGTTAAAGTTTGTTTGATAATAAATCAATATAATAACATACCGTTTCAGATGAGCCATTCCTTATAAGTAGGTCTCTCAATCGTTCACAAGAAAAATCGGCACCACTGCTGATGTATAGTACACAGTATTCAGGGACGAGGCTTGTTCTTGCAGCTACAGCATGGCAAATCTAAAAAGGTAATCAACAAATGCTCAATGTACAGTGCTGAGACAAGTTTGGCTCCCTATAACTCAGAGTTACATTCAAGATGACACATTGACAATAGTCAGATGCCCATCAGGGCATTTACGGCCCATTTAAACTTACTTTTTTCAACATATTTTTCTTAAATGTATTGCTGTTTAACATGTAATATAAGGTGTGTTAAAGAGGTTTCAAGATATTTCACTATATAAAAATATGTTTTTGTTATTGTAAAAAGCTAAAGGCATTTGAATCACTGTGATAAGATCATTTATTTAAAATGTTCAACAAATCAGAGGTTTTTTTATTAATGAAATATAAAACAACAGTATTAACAACAATTATATTATGATGCAGTTTTTTAATTTTTCATGTCTCAATGGCTCATCATAGTGGATGGTAAGAATCACTACAGTAAGAAAAAACCAAAAATTAACTGTTATTATTGTTAACAATGACATGATCAATTCAAGTTAAACAACATGTAATTAATATTTATTGTCATCAGTCACTAAATATAATTTTAATATTTTTAATTATAGTACACCAGTGGAGCAGCCACAAGTTACATCTCAAGATCTTCAGCTGTCAAAAAACTTCAGCTAACATTGGTAGACTTCAGGTAATGTTGTCAGAATCATTGTCAAGTACTATACTGTACTCTTGTGAATAGGTGCCCATTTGACCCAGCACCCCTCTTAAGTAAACAGCCTTCATAAAATGAAAATTGTCTTAAGGTTTGTTTGATTAAGCACCCATCAAACAGTGCAAACTTTTTAAAGAACATGTGCTTACTCCATTTGAGTATGGTATCACTGATCCTTAGATGGATATGGAATTTTATAAAAATGATGGCGATAATGATAGCAGAGAGACCAAGTCTCGCACATTATTATGCATGAGACTCACACATTAGGGTCCATTTCATAATCTCGAGCATCGCAACTGTTTTTCTCATACAATTGGGACCCAATAGGTATAAAATAGTAAAGTTTGCACCCAATAACACTGCACCTTTGTCACTTGTGCACATGCCTGTGCGGTGAGATGCCAAGTCATGAAAGTCTCACTCATAAAAATGTTTTAATTTTGGCACAGTGGCGGCGCCAGGAATTCCCTGAAGGCAGGGCAGTGCCCCTGACTGAGAAGGGCACCCCCGACAGATAGGTCAGGTTTGATGCTGGTGTGTTCCCGGTTTTCAATTCGCAAAAAGCAAAAAAAAAAAAACACAAGTTTTTTGCCATACTTTACATGCCTTTTTAGGTCGTATGGCATATTAGAGGCTCGACTAAACCTCTGAAGCCCCTGACAAAAACTTATATTTTTTCCCCGACAGAGGTCAAAGGTCCCCCGACGGGTAGGGGGCTGCAGCCCCATCTAGCCTGCCCCCCTTACACTCTCATTGGGATAAGTTGCAATTGGACTCTTTTCTTTACTTGAACATTCACTTTTACTTCAGTGTCAGGTAAGGCCGTGTTTCCACTGGAAAAATTATCTGATTAATTATCACAATAAAAATTATCCGATAAAAGTGCTGCAGAAATAGGTGTTTAGCCCATTTTGACGCAATAAAATTATCCGAAAATTGACCTAAATGTGAATTTTTTTTACCTTTGGTCTTCTTTTTGCAAGGATTTCACTGCAATACCACCAGGGTGACACACGAGAAAAAGGGAAATGGAAATCACCAAAAAGTCACCAGAAGTTAGTGTACTTTTAATGCATTATGATCTGCATTGAGTTTGTGCAGTTCTTTTTTTTATAGATTTGATTAGATGATATTTTATATAAATAAAATCCTGCAGAACATGGCCTAAAGTGATAGTGTTTTTTAATAATAAGCATTATACGTATGAATTAAACAATCTTTATTCCACAGGCGGTTATGTATTTTGAAAGGAATTTACCCTGTTCAACCTAAAAATGTCAAGAAAGCAAACAAAGGAAGCAAGACACCAAAAACATTCTTTCGTTACAAGGATGTCCAGTTCCTTGCACATGAACCAATTATCAGAAAATTTAGAGAACATAAGGTTAAGTTGCAGAGGTGTACTGGAATTATGGAAGCAGGTGGGATGCTCAATAGATTGAGCCCAGAACCACATTTGTGGTACCTGTTTTGATTTTAACAAGTAATATATATCACAGCAGTAAAATATAAAAATATAAAAATAGCTTAAAAAACCCTTAGTAGCCAAAGGCTGGATTGAGGGATGCTGTACAAATACAGTATATAATTAATTTCCAATGAACAAAAAATAAAATTGACTTGAAAACCAAGGGGCACACCCATTCCAAAGGACAGCAGTCGGTCTCCTCAGAGAAAGCAAAACATAATATCCAAGCTTGACCAGAAAATAAGGGTGTATGGTAAAGTGAATAAAAACTGTAAGTTTTGTAGGCTTAGAGTTTGTGGTAAGTTGAAAATAATCTAGGTAGAAGCCTTAAAATAAGGTTTAGGGTAGGTGGAAAATTCAGAGGGTTGTTTATACTATGAGTAAGTTATTTTTAATACTAAATTTTATGATTTTTTGGTCATTTTAAAGTGAAAATCATTAAATGTTTGGTGGGATCATTTGGCACAGTGGTTGCAGTTCAAAATGCCAATCGGGGTTCAGGAGTTTGAGGCTCATGCTTGCTAGTTGCTTGTGTGCCTGGGTAATGTACTTTACTCACATAGCTTCAGTCTACCCAGCTGTACAATGGGTACTCCCTGGATACTGGCTAATTGCTGGGAAGTAACACTACGATGAACTGACATCCCATCCAGGAGAACTATCACACTCTCATCTGCTTTACACTACTTAAACTGGAAATAAGCTCCAGCCCTATGAAATTTTGTCTGGGCAAATTATTTTACTTTCTTTAATGTGTAAATATAATAATTGCTTATTGAAAATTTGGTTTTTAAAGACTTTCTTGAAGAAAATGAAGAGAGCAGTTGCTAAAAGAGAAGATAAAGCCGCAGAACGGTTGTATGAAAACAAACCAACATACAGATTGGATCACATAGTGAAGGAAAGGTATGTACTGTAAAATTAAGTCAACATAAAGTGTGGATGACATTGTGATAAAAGGTATGTACATTTAAGATCAAACCAACATAAAGGCTGGATCACATAGTGAAAGAATGATATGTATTGTTAAAACTAGCCAACATACAGACTGAATCACAGAGTGAAAGAAAAGTTTGTACATTATTGTAAAATCAAAAGATAGTCAAAGATTGCAAACATTTAGTTGTATCAAAAAGAAATAAAAAAGCCATAAGAATTGAACATGGATGATGCAGAGCTGATAATTTGAGGTCTGACCACTCGCACAAAATAATTTAATGAACAGATATGCAAATGAGGCTTGGAGAAGACATAAACAAACTGTTTTTTTTTTTATTTGCTGAGTGAGTTATGTGATAAAAAAATGATTGATATTTATGTCGATATAAAAATACCAGCTTTACAGTTCCATTGGATAAAGAAATTCAAGAATTAGCAGTTGAACCATGTCTGTATAAAAACTTAATGTGTGTGTTGCAATAAGTTTGAGCCTACCACGCCAACTGCTTGCGCCATATTACCACCATATCTCCATAAGTTTAAGCACACTTGCAAAAGAGCTAAAATAAAAAATCTAAGCCTTCAGTGTGATAAATGATGCATACACAAAAATAACAGAATTATACTGGCCTTAAGTGGCTAGGTAACTGGGATTGAACGTAGTTCGCAACTCCAGACTTTGCTAGTTGTAGAGACTTCTCCATGATGTCCGAAAGGTCCACTACTCAACTTCAAGTAAGAAAGTATAATGCATACTCCAAGCAATGACATACACGCCATCGTGACAAGATTCAGTATTTCGACATAAATT
>JAOTQE010020859.1:0-10660 GCA_025631205.1 Nesometra sesokonis | reverse complement strand
ATGGAGATCCAATCTATTCTTGAATATATTGACTGACTGTGAATTTATGACTTCCTCCGGTAGACTGTTCCATTCATTAATATATAGCGCCTTATACAGAAGTCTCAATGTAATGTGGACTGGATATTATACTTTCAATAAACTTTTCTACTCCATTAAGGCCCACACCATGTCACATGCGGAAAGTAGTGGTTTGAGCCTGCACTATTTTGTCTATACTTTACTATGCTCACTCTAACCATTCGCCAAGTCGCCAATGGCTACAGAAATTCTCAATTGGCTAAAATTAAAATGACGTCTTTCGCCATATTGGCGAAATGAAGATACCCAAAAAAACTGTCCATTTTGCAGCATATTTATATCATTTTAAAAAATTTGGCTAAAGAATTTATAATTTGACTAATAAATTCGGCAATCTTAAGTCAGTTTGGCTAAGAAAAAATTGACCCAAGAGTGAACGTAGCTTTAAAGAGGTTGTTTGTGAATCAGTGCACAAGTTAACCTTTTAGGGTTTTAGGTTTTGGGTTTTATTTTCTGTTGTGTTAAAATTTTATTACCTGTTTTCTTTAGCCAGTTGTTATTTTTTAATTTTTTTTGTAGTCTACAGGCCACAGTTTTGAACAGAAAATTATCAACCTTGGTAACACTGTTCTAAGACCAATGATCTAGTGATTTAATTTTTAATGGGGATGTTCAAAAGTCACATCGTGTTTCCAAATTTAATGATAGAGTTGCATATTAAAGTGATTTTGTCCTACCACTAACTGAATAAATTGTTACTTTATTGCTCGACGACTCTGTTTTTTTCAAACAATAGGTGCATGTAATTGTTCTAATTGCTCTAATCGGTTTATTTGACATTTTCTATTAGTTTTGAGATTTTGCAACAGATTATTGTCAATCAATGTCTTTGTCATCTTTAATAATCTTTTTTAAACCTCTTGTTATTTTAAAAGCTTACTTGTTGTTTTAAATTGTTTTAAACTTGTACTGTCCCTGACTATACACATTATAACAATGTGTCAAATATCTGGCGGTGTTTAAATCACTTGTATGTTAATCCAAAAATCTTAAAATCCACTTGACTTTGATATAACAAGTATACCTGCTTTGTACAAAATGTGAATGAAACGAAATGTGTCATAAAACAATACACTTACAATACAACAGCTTGCATTCCATAAAGCCTGTTTTCTTGTTGACGTTAAGGCGATGCTATCATGTCATTATCATAACACAACACAACATAAACCATGAAAAATTTGTTGAAGAGTAAAAGCGATTTCAAACTTAATTCTGATAAAGATTCTGATGCAATGTTAGGAAATGATTTCAACTTTATGCTGAATCAATGATTGCATGTTGAAGCCTACATTGGTTTTCTAAGCAAAACTTTAGTCATGAACATAAATATTGGGTGGGCATAAAAAATTGCACTGAATATCTCCAAAACCCTCATGTGTCAACTTCTAAAAATTTAGACACATAAATGATATCTTGTCCTAAGTATACATGCCGAATTTCAATTTCATCTCTTAAAAATCCTGTTCATGGGACCAAGATAAAAATATAGGAGTCAAAAATGCAAATTGAATTTTTTCCATCCTAAAGCCTAATTTCTTTCCCCATAGAAACTTATCTTCAAGGTTTCATTGATAATATTTTCTTCTTTTGCCCAACAATTTCGTCCATGTATGAAATCTTTGTCCGCTTGTACGATTTTAAGCATCCTCTATCTCCTACATCTCTGTTGTGTGCAAGGGGGAAGGGGAAACGGTTGCCTGTGCACCCCACCCAATAATGGCCATTAAAAAATTATCTAGCATAATGATGTAGTTAAAATAATATTACACATAGTCCACATCTACTACTATAAAATAATGATGTGAAAAACTCATCCAATTACTGTATTTTAAACAACTCAAATTTAATAGTGAAGGTTATAACTTTATACTTGATAATTACTATGATGTTGATTGATTTAACGAAGGCCTTGATGCATTAATGGTATCGTTGTATTCAGGTTGTATTTTACTATCACTCTATGTAACTTCAGCGTTAGAGACAATGATTACATCTAAGTGGTTCATTCAATATGGCCTTACAGTAATGGTGAGATATGCTGTACCTATACTACAGTATATCTTAGCAGATTCGTTCTTGAACTGTACTATATATAGAAAGCAATTTAATGTTAAATTATGAAATCTCTTAACTAGCTTTGATACTTTTTTTCAGAAGTCAATAATTCAAATTTTGTGTGTTTTGAGAAAGCATTGACCAAAAATTCAGAGGATACCCATGTTTGTGATGTCCTCTTGAAATTCCTGGCCACAATTTTTTTTTGTACTTTTCCTAATTGTTTTGAAAAATAACCAAGCAAATATTTAGGGTGGCAACACAATTTTTAAGGTTTACGAATTAACAAGAAATATTGTTTTTACAAAAAATAGCCGCAACCAAACCTGTTCCTATTCTAGTTGTTTGATTTTTTTTAATGTAATTTGATATATGAAAAAATCCTTATTTTAAAAACCTCACTGCCATCGTTTATAGGTATAACATACACAGCCATCCCACATGTACAGTAATTTACAAGTCGAAAAAATTATGAAATACAGTAAATACAAGAACATAAAGAAACAGTAAGAAAGTAGTGCATACTCCAAGCAATGAGATACATGCCATCATGACAGGATTCAATATTTCAACATAAATTTCATGTTATTATTTCTGAGAATGACATAATTTATATCAAAATATTGAATCCAGTCACGATGGTGTGTTGCTTGGAGTATGCATTTTACTTTCTTACTTGAAGTTGATTCGTGAACCTTTCAGATAAAGAAACAGAGTACAGTACAGATTGAGTGAAGGATGGGACCAACAGGTGGTGGAAGCATCTAAAATGGTCCAGTCCCAATTGCACAATGACAAGTGAAGGCCTATGAAATCAATATTATGGTTTTTATCATTGTATACTGTAACTTATTTTTTTTTATTCTTTGTACTATTATTCATCAGGCCACCAGTCCTGGGTACATGAAGTTTGGTCACTTTGAGATGATACGTTTGACAATCAATCGCTTTATGGACAAGAGGATGTTTGCAATCTGGCGCATAAAAGCCCCTTATAAGCCGATTACAAAGAAAGGCCAGGGACAGCGTATGGGAGGTGGAAAAGGTTTGTTTAAAATTGACATTTGTATTTGCAGTAAATTTTTTCCTCAAATATTTCTTATTTTTATTTTTTAACTGAAATGCTTTTCTGTCAGGAAGTAATTTCTTTGGGATGGTCTCTTAAACATACTTGTTCTAAATGGCAAAGTGAAACAAAGCCCTATAAAAAATGAAAGTGGGATACAGATCCCAGTGGGATGGCCTTGTGATATACTGTAATCATCCCGTCGAGGCCCAAGTGGGATTAATTCCCCCATGTCGGGGTGTTCAAGAATCCTCACCGTGATTATACCGGGATGACCTAATCCCACAGGGATTAAGAGCATACTGTTGGGAATCCTAACCAAAAATTTTGTCCCAAATCTTTTTTTTTTTTCTAGTAGTTAACTCTTTCTGTATACATAACAGCCTTAGGTCCGCACGAAGTAGATCTTAGAACCTCACTTGTTCTTGATTATTTCAGAGTATTGCTTACAATTTTCAGGGTTAACTTTATGTAATTAGCCAAAATATCGGGAAATGTGAAAAATATAGACTAGAATTGAACTCGTCACGTTGACGAGTTAGCTGATCCGCAGTTACTTTTAGTGAAATTCACGTTAACTCTATGATGACGTAATCAAATTGCAAAATGAGTGGAAAAGAATTGTAGTTTTCAGAAAGAGAATTGGTTCCGCCTTAACACACTGAAATTTAAATGAAATTCAACAAATAATAAGGGAGATATGCTGAAAATTAATATGGTCAAATACCATTAAATTTTTACTATGTCAAATTAAAATGCAAATATGGTGATTTGCTTTTGCCATACATGAAATCATATCTAAGATTAATAATCTTTCAGAATATCATATCCATAAAACTTTGAACCCTAGGTCAAAGTGCCGGATTTTGGCCTCATAGATTTTCGATTTGAAATTAAAAATTCTTTTTTGAATTAGAATATTTTAACGCTCGTGTACATGCGTACCATTTCGCGCACACTGAATATTAGGATACCTAAATGTGGACATGGACTTGAGTTTATTTTCAATAATTATGATTTACAAATGGCAATTTGTTATAAAGATATGATTGATTTGATAATAGGGTACAAGAAAAACATGTGCGCGTAGATGACGTCACGATTTAACCATTTTAGCGCAGCAAAATTAAAACTAAAAGAAATGGTAAACTAAGAGACATATCTTATCTGTAAAATATCAAAATTTCTAAGGAAATTGACGGCCGATTACTGAGATAACCTCACATACTATAGGAAATATTAAGTTAATAGTTAAAGTCACGATTTTTAAAAGTAGATGACGAATTGGCAAACAGCGCCCCCTTTTTCGTGAACCGTGACCCACCCATACGCACACAATGACTCGTGCTGTTCAAGCGTGCGATGAACAATAAAGAAGGGCAGTTATTTTATTACATTACAAAACGTGACCATAGAACAAAAGCTGTAATCTTTTGTTTTAGTAATAAGGCTAGGATTTCTATTGTTTTTCGACATATCGGTCACATATTTTATTGAAATTGACAATTGTTAAGGATATAAATAATAGTGGTGGTCGCTAGCCTAGAAACACTTAGGAATAATAGTGGTGGTCACTAGCCTTGAAATGCCGGATGGAAAAGTCGAGTGCCGGATGGGGCCGTCCAGCATGGTGACATCCCTGCATGAAACATAGCTTGTCTCTCATGTTCGATTTAATAAAAATACATTTTTGTCACTACTCCCATGCCAAAACTTGAAACATCCTCAACTTTTGGAATTTATACTTCTTTCCTTACTCTGATAAGTTTGAAAATCGGCACCCCATGTCCCATGCCATGTGGAATTTCTCAAAAATCATATTTTTCAGCCACACTACTCCCATACCAGAATATCTTACCCCGTACGGGTGGTGCAACACTGTTAAGCTTAAAGTTTTCATTTCATTTTTTTTATAACAAACAAATAATATGATGAAAAAACCAACAGAGATATGTAAAAATATAAAAGGTGGGAAAGACAAGCAAAAGTGAAAACTACTGCCAAGTTCTGATCTTAGAATGAATTGAATTAAATTCTATGGAAAATAGTTTAATTTTGCTGATTAAGTACATAGTAACCTTTTCTCTCCCTTTGTGTTTATTCATTCATATCATTCAACCAATCTAGCAATATACATTGGTCCAACATTGGCAAAAGGTCAATGACCTTTTGCCAGTGTTGGACCAATGTATCATTGCTAGCTGGGAACACTGTATATTGCAGCAATACATAACATTTTACATTAAAACCACTTTCACAGAAACTCCCGCTATGTTACCATAACCATGCCAGCATTATTACCGGTCTAAACCCTTACACACAAAAGGTCAAATTCCGATAATATGCTGATTTCCTGTGTGAAAGGGTCCAAGGTATAAAATTGACTTAATAATAGAGGGCGCCATTTTAACCAATATTTCCACATTTAACCCTTGTTTAATTCTGCTTCACTGCATCAGCTGGCATTTTTTAGTGGACCCATTCACACACATCTGGCCTTAACCAGTAATGGTAATATAACTGTGTGTACTCTTTGACATTAAAGTTGGAATTCGTGAATTACTGCCATATTCCCATCTCACCATTTAGTGTGAAAGAGGCTTTTAGTGTGTCAAGATTGTTTTTCTTTTTAAAAGATTGTGCAGTTTCCAATTTTCACTATCATAATTTAAATCTTTAATAACTTGGTTTAATTTTTTCATTTTAGGAAATATTGATCACTATGTAACACCAATAAAACCTGGACGCATTATTGTAGAAATGGGAGGAAAGTGTGAATTAGAGGAAGTTGAAAAAGTCCTTAAAGAACTCACAAAGAAACTTCCATTTCGAAGTAAAATTGTCACTCCAGCGATTCTTGAGCAAGATGCCATGGAGGAAAAGAGATTGAATGAAGAAAATGCAAATGAGTGGACATTTAAAAGAATTGCTGATGGAAATTACCTAGGTATTAAGAAATATCTTGGTCCATATGATTACAAATGGTATGGCAAGTATAGGTAGTTGAAAGCTGGCAAGTATATCTGGAAAAAGACATTCATTGTCACAGAGGTCCGAAGTTTTTAAAACAGAATTCCTGGAGATGTACTTGTGGTCGTCCTACCACTGTTGGTAATGTCTACTCTTCCTGAAATATGTGAACTAATGCCCTTATTTATAAGCTCAACACCTTGTCTGTTATAAAATGATAGTTTCTAACATGTCTTGTCACTGCTAAAATATGTTATTACTGTTTCCCAAAACATTACTGAACTTCATAGTTGCTTACTTTAACCAGTACAGGTATTTTGAAATAAATAGGGCAATTTATGCTCTGATTGTGAAACTTTTACAAAACCCCGGGAAATGATCCAAAATTCCTGGAGACTCCAGAACAATCCTGGAGACTTGGGAGCTTTGTTATCAAGTATTTACTGGGCCGTAGCCAGCATGAGGCTGACCAGGCAGTTGCCTCGTCTTTTCTTTTCAATTTTCAAATGTTGTTTTTCAGTGAAATATAAGTATATATTGGCCCTAAGCACTGCATGGGCCCCTTCGCCTCATCTTTTTTTCTATTCTGGCTACGGCCCTAATTTTTACAACACTTGTGTACATTCTACCTACAGTATTTGATTTGTTTTCATAGGTCACATGGCATCTAGTCAAAAATACTATTTCAAGATAAAGTTACTCATTAGGTGTACATCCCCATTAGAAAGTTTTTTTTCCAAGACTTATCACAATGGATAATCAAATTAGATTACACTTGATCACTTAGCTGTACAGTATATTTGTATCCTTTAATTTAATGTGATAAGTCAGTGAGGTGGTTAATTTAAAATTACCCTACATATCTTTAAAAATGTAAGGTAAAATTGATAAAACTTACTAATGGGAATGTACCCGTAATGTAATGCATAATAACACTACTTTCCAAAAGTTTTGGAACAGGAAAAAAAGTGTATCGAGAAGGCATATGGTAGGCCTGACATAACAAGGTTGGCACACTATCAGTTTCAAAATCAATTTTTTTTTTCATAAGATAGTACAGAATATTTAATGAGGAGAAAGATTGGGATGTTCTATTCAACTGGGCTTCACTTCATTGAAAAGAACATCCCATCATTCACCTAATATTCTATATATAGTCGAACAAAAAAACTATTGATTATATAAACAGCACATGCACTGTAAAGAACCCGGTACATCTTTCGAGACGAGTAGGGGGTTACCCTGGTGTACTGGTCCATGCATGACCCCTGCCGTGGACAGCTGAAGTAATGTAAGTACAACTCGGTACTGGCTGCATGACATGACGTGACCCTTAGGGGAGTAAAAAGTCATAAGAATGTGTAACATCTGGTCCACAGCGCCATGAGAATCTTCTTGATGCATACTGGTACATATATAAATGTACACCATTATTATTATTAGTATTATTACTAAATCGTATTTGATTTCATTTGAGTTGTTCGGTGTTGTGGGAACACCAAGGATAACGCACAAAATTTCAAAGTGGACTTATTCCCAGTGGTGTCCTTCTGGTGGTGATTGGGCAGTACACCAGGAGACAATCCCCTACTCTATTTCGAAGAGTGTACTCCGTTATTTAACATGCATGTGAGCCATGTTGTACACAGGACCAACAGCTTAACATCTCATCCGAAAGACTGTCCTATTAACTCATGTGATGTCTTACCACAAAATGAGTCACATCATGGGTGAGGTCAACATTTTTGAGAAAATTATGTTTAATCAATTATAAGTACTATGGTATTATAATGTGCTGAAGCTGAATTTCATATCTTTCAACCTCAACAGATGTATTTCTGTTTCATGAGTTATCAATATTGGATAAGAATGTATTTTAATAAAAACCTTTACCTTTTAAAAAACATTAATAAATTATCTGACATTACAACTGTAATTATTGAAAAGATTCATTGGATCCAGATATTAAATAGGTTAAGTTTCTTTTTGTATAATCCAATAAGTTCAAGTTACTCACAATTTGTTGAACTTGACGTTTCGCCAGCTAGCACACACCGGACTGGAAAAACACAAAAATATTATCCAAAGAAACTGACTGGAACAAAAGGAGAATAAAAGAAGCCATCCACATAAGACATAACCCGAACAACATGAACAGGGACGAAGGAGCCTACGAACTACCACATATTTACGACAACATCATAAAGGAGACCGCCCCCCGCACATCCCGTTTGGGTAATACCAAACGGTAATTTTCTCTATGGCTCCATTCAACCGTGCCGTTACGTAACAACATACTACAACTGCCCACGATCATCATATCGTTCACTTATGATTATGCCTTGCTGCTAGCTGGCGAAAGGTCAAGTTCAACAAATTGTGAGTAACTTGAACTTATTGGATTATACAAAAAGAAACTTAAACTATTACAACTGTAGTTTGCTTGTTTTATCTCTGGCAGTTTTAAGAAACAGTTAAACCTCCTCTAAGCAACCATCCATTGGTTAAAAAATGATGTGGTTGCTTAATAGGATTCTCTAATAGAGAGCTTAAAAAAAACAGTACCTGGGCTTGTACAGAGTAGATTGTTGCTGCTCTATGTGCCTACTTAGCATACTGGGCAGCGGGTAAGCTTTATTTTCATGATATTTCTGCATAAGAATAATTGTAAAAATGGAATGTTGCTTGCTGATTTCTGGAAATTTTTATTATGGAGACCAGAGCATAGTGTCATAATTTTGCAGATGGCTTCAATAACTTCTCATGCATGATAAAGCAGTGAGAACCCCCCACTCCACCGAAAAAAAAAAACATTTCGGGAGAAAATAGTTTAATTCTGGGGCGCAGTAGAGATCAAAAATCTTCGGGTGGTTCTTCGACTAGAGAGCTATGGAAAAGTGTGATTTTTACTACACAGGACTGAAGAAAAACATGGTACTAGTTATTAGCAATATACAACCTGAATTTAAGGATACAGTACAGTATATCCAATAGTATGCACCACCAGAATACGATTGAAAACGGGTAAACAGCAGAAAAGCAAAAGTCCCAATACCCGACTTCTTTTTAGAAACCAGGAAAAACACAAAATTGAAATTTGAGATCAGTAATCATAAATGTTTTGCAATATGCACAATGAACGGAATTGGCCATAAAATAAATGGCAGGCCTATCAAAAGCTCGCACAACAAAAACAGTATTCTCTTACAAATTTAGAAGTGGATTCGTGTGTATGGGAGTGGGCGGGGGGAAGTGGGCATCACCGCACAAATCAGCAAAGTGAAATTTCCCCCTACCCTTATATTACGTGTGCATAAAATTAACCCAAAAATTGCAATAACATGCGGAACACACGCAAAAAAGGGCAATTAACTTTGTCAATGTGAATGTGAAACACGCCCACCCCACCCACTCGGTAGTAAATCGTTCCCCACACCCTCCGTAGCTGAATCCTAGCCGCCCCTGTGTCCTGCCAAAAAGGAACGTCAACGTTATGGAGGCGGTTTTTATTTTCATTTTTTTTTATTTGTTTAATATTGTGATCCGTAATGACATTCAATCCTTTTCTTTTATCATATTATTCCAGTGCGGTTGAATTGAAAAACGGACAGATTTAGAAATGGCATTTTTTCAAGTAATTCTCAATTTGTCGACAAACCAAAGAAAAAAAAAACAACACCAAATTGCTTTCGACTGACTGATTTAAAGTAAAGTGTTATAAAGGGCACAATAATTAATAATTCTTACGAAATGATATCGTTATGGCGGAACTGTAATGGAAACAATTAAATTATTCATTTTATTTATGGTTTTCGTAATGTTTTGTTAATTAGTTTGTGTTACTTTTAACCTGATGGACAGGAAATTTGGTATATTCGTATATGATTAAAATACATAACAAAATAAAAAAAAGAAAATACGCTGACGTTAATGCGTTTTAAAATAGGCCTAATTCAGAGGTCCCAGTTTGAGAAGTGAAAATTAGGAGATTATGTCGGCTGCTTTTTCGATCAAATTTTTTTGAATTCAAATGTGCGACGCGTCACAATAAAAATCAACACAGAAAAAGTACATAACAATATGTAAAAATATCTATATGATTGTATATAAATTGTATTTAACACTGAGCAGAACTGGTATTTTTAAAAGGGACAACCGATTTTGTTCCTAGGCTAGGCCAAGACCCACTGAATATTTTTGGGAGACAAATTTTCAGGATAAACATGTATTTTTTTTAGGAGGGCGAGAGCTGACTCAAACATTCAGGAGACTCCTGCCATTTCAGGTGGCCATTTTTAGGAGACTTGGGACCTCTGCCTAATTATTTTCGTTTATGTGTTGATGTACTTATTTGAGTATTGTGTGAGTGGTTGCACGTAAACAATACAATGTCAGGGACGGATGCAGAATTTTAGCAAAGGAGAACCGGTAAAGATTCAAATTTTAGAGGGATCCGTGAGGGGGAGGGGGGGGGGGGTGGGGGGG